>VVHJ01026527.1:29432-44149 GCA_015107715.1 Tylochromis polylepis
GTTTAGATATTTTTTTTTTATTCTTTAATAAATTAAATCATTTAAAAGCTGCATTTTGTATTGACTCATGCCGTTTTTGTCTGATATTAAAACTTGTTTGACCATATGAAGCAGTTAAATGTGACACGTCCAAAATACTAAATTTGGACAAATACCTTTTCGCGGCACAGAGAAGTTAAAACTTGAGCAACATTTGTAGTATAAAGAACACATTTATAGTCTTAATAAAGTACACTACTGAACGTGAGATTTATCTAATAAAACAACAACACTCAAGGCTACAATGCAGTTGATACTTGCATTCCTCAGGTTTTTGTGTTTTTCTTTTTGTTTGTTTCTGCTTCAGACTGTGTGGATATCAGTGTGGGTTATGGGGATGCAGAGGAGCAAATGAAAGGCTGGGAAATCCTGAAGAAAAAAACCCAACAAACCCACACACACTGAGACAAGTGAGGAGGAGAAAGGGAGGTCTTTTGGCCACTTATGGCCTTCGTAACCCAGGCACAAATCATAGAGGAACATGGCAATTGGAGTGACAGATGAACAATGCTCCCCTTTTCCAGCCCCCTGTGAACAGGCCCATCCATCACAGCGGGGGAGATTAATTCAATTCATCAGTGTTTTGTCTCCATGGGCCCCCTAATGCCACCTGATATTGCTCAAAGGAGACTTATGTTTGTGGATTTGTTGTGAGCTTTGCTGCTTGACACCAAATTAAAACATTACTCTTTACTCGTAGCAGTACACAGTTTTTGCCAACCGCCTGCCATAATTCTGATCAAGATTAATTCTTATGAAGACAAAATTGTTTGCCAAAGGCAGCCAACAAGAACATCAAGTAGAGTTTGCAAAGAGAGGAGAGCTTTAGTAATGGAAGATTGATGGTTGCAAAAGAAAACACAGGTCAGGTAGATTTTATTAAGGCATTCAAGATGTACAGCACCTTGAGGCATGTTGGCACGAGACTGCCTAAGCTTATTTACACAATGACCAATTTGTCCTCTATAAGAATGGGTGTTTGTCTCTGCTGGCCAGTGAACACATTCATAAAGAGCTTCAGAGTCAGAAGCAATGTTTGTGTTCATTTAAAATTATATTATTTTATTTTTTAAAATTAGGCTTTAACAGTACATAAACATGTTAAGCGCTTAAAGCCAGATTGAGTTTTGAGTCATGAAGCTTATAGACATGTAGCACAATAGAAAATGTCTGGGGTTCAGTTTACAGGGTTAGATATTGCCATATGTAACAGAGTAAGCTCACAGTACAGTGCAACAGCATGATTGCAAGTGTGCAGAAGCAGTTCTTTAGAGTTAAACAGCTGGAGCCTTATCCAAAAATTGTGTTAGTGATGACACCCAGTGGCTGCAAGATGCACAACAAGCACAAGTGATGGCTTTAAATATTTTTTTAATAAATGCTCAGTTTTGTCTGAAAAGGCTTCTCAAGATGTAGCAGTTCATTGCAGTTGCCTGTCTTCTGTGCACATGTTACAGAAATTGCATTGGATCTGTAGTGCATACATAAAAATGTTGTTCTGCTTGCTAAAAGGAACCAGAAACAACAGGAACCCAAGTTCAGGTTTACAGATATCTTGCTGGTTCTGTTTTTGTTCCCTTCTATAAATTGTGGTACAGAAATTTATAGCAGGAGGCCCAGTGCTTAGCAAGAGAAAAGAAAAAAAAAATTACCTTAACTGGCAGCATTTCAAAAGTATTTGACTGACATGCACTCCCACTGAATAATAGAACAATAAAGCCATGAGTGACAAATTCACTGGCTACTTTGATCTACATCTTTCTTCCCCTTTTGCCTTCAGAACTGCCGCAAGTTTTCATGGCATAGATTCATCAAGTTGTTGGAAATATTCCTTGAAGATTTTGGTCCACATTAACATGATGGTATCACACAGTTGCAGTGTCTCACAGCAGCTGAAAGTAGCTCTGTTAATAAGCAGTTAAAGTGTACCTAACAAAGTGGCATGTACATGCATGCGATACATGGTAAAGATTAAACATGTAGCATGTGGGCTAAAGTGCCTTTTTAGAGACTGAAAAGAGCAAACAGTGGTTTGGGGACAACTGTATCACACTCTCTCACACACACACACACACACACACACATATAATCACTGCCTCATCATTTTTAGTCGCCCAGTATGAACAAGTAGCATCGAATCACTCAAGGGTTACAACACATCAGATCAGCATGATGCAAACATCCTCACAAAGGCCATAAACAATTCAAATTAGATAAGGCCTTGTGGAAGTTACTACAAAACATTTCCTTTATTTAAGCATAACCCTCCTTCTGAGCCTGATAGTAGATCCTGCCTCCTCTCCAGACACACAGATAGTAGGCTGTGCTCAGCAATCCCACTACAGACACCAGCAGGATGGCTACGACCAGGGCAATTTTCCTCACTGCTGATCCTTCGGCTTTTTTGAAGTCTAAAAAAGCAGAAGTGTCACAAATCAAATCTTGAGTGTGCAAGATGACTAAAAGAGGTCATGATGAATGCTATTAGAAATCATGTTGAAGCCATGAAACCTCAACCCACCTTGTTCCCTCACATGAAATAGTTCTGGGGTAGTTGACGACATCTGGTCGTTGGCTTCCAGTGTTCTGGCAACTTCTGATGAACTTTCAGGCATGCCGTCCTGTACTGCTAGAAACTGTCCATCAGCATCATCATACTGTGGATTCTCAGTGATAAGCCACTCTTCCTGGGTGTACTGAGGTATGCCTGTAAGTAGATACTCAAAAATCTACGCCAATTTATCAGACCCTGACCCAACAGTAGATGCATGCTGCTGTTTTCTTACCTGAATGACCACCAGATACGGCCAAAAGGGCCAAAAACGCACACCAAAGCGCAAACATGACCACATAAGATCACAACTAGCTTTCCTTTCACGTTTTTAATGCAGCCACTTAATCTACAGAAGTGACATCAGCTGTGTTGTCCTGACTCAATCAAGGCAAATTACAGCAACTGAGCTCTCAAATCGCCTGCTTGGGTGTCTTTTAGAGCCCCCATTTCAGGGGTTAAACTACACCTCTTTCATCAGAAAGTGACAGTTGGTCAAACAGAAATTGACTACACAAAGAGCAGGTTGTTATGCTGTCACTTGAAACAGCACAGAAGAGTGTTCTTACAGGAAGGCCTCGCTGCAGACAGTGCGTTGTAAAATTCCTTTTTTTTTTTCTGTAGTTCAGAGGTGGATACTCAGAGAATGTTAAAGCCATAAATATAAAAAACTTGACAAGCAGGTGTGATGAGATTAAAGCAATCACTAACACAAACCACGACTAGACACAGATCATTTATTTCATTACAGTTTTGGTACAGAATAACAGGACTGCTTAATATCAGATATCCACTCTAATGAACGGAGCTTTAACATTCATCACACTCCATGTTGTGAACTACAGTAAACGAAACAAAGTTTGAGGTTTGACCTTTTATTTTTTTGTCAGTTAAGGCTGAAACTGTGACTCATTATTCCCGCTTGTAACACACATTCACACAAGTCACACATACATTTAAAGAAACCCCCCCCCCCAAAAAACATCCGTCCCCCCTCTTTTGCAGCATGCAAATCTGAAATGTTGAAACTGAATAAGAACATAGAGATTTTCACAAGGGTGGCACCGGTACACTTTGGCAGGCATTTTGACATGTCACAGCAGGAAAAATACTGGTGTAATCAATGACATCAATTTGTCATTCAAGTGTCCCGATTCCCTTTAGCACAGCTGATCGGTACATTAACTGCAAGTAGACTTCAGAGCCTTTAAGCTTCCTGCTATTACAAATGAAACTAAGACTAAAACCAGGCTGAAAAATACCACAAAGTAAAAATATGTGCTTACAGTAAGATGATAACATTAAATACTGCACATCCTGGAGACTTGAGCATGTGTTTTAATGGAAACCCCCCCCCCAAACAAAACAAAACCAAACAGTGTTTAGGTGATCTTGTGACTGGCATCACTTTCTTTGTGTCAGCACGTGAAACATCACAGGCTTTGCTCTCACTGACAAAAATAAAACAGCGTAACACAAACATGTTAAACAAAGGTTATTGCTGATGGCCCTTTACCTCAATATTTCAGCTAAAAAAGTGACATCTAATCCAACTAATCCAAGTATCACACTACATTTTCATCAGGGGTTTTCACAAAACCCCTTTTTGAAAATTTGTGCGCACTCACAAGATGGGAAAACGATCTCCATTTACTGGCAAATTACTTTTTCCCTTGCATAGTTCAGCATGAGATTCAGCATACGTCTCTTGACGTCTCAAAGAGCTGCTTTGGTGATTATAAGCACAGAGTATCTGCATATTTCTGAATCCCTTAAAACATTTTGTGCATAGCAATCACACCGGCCCTTTGGGCAGTAATCATTCAAAGTCTGATCAATCAGTTTAATCTGAGGCCTACAGGAATCAACACTCCGGTGCCAGAGAGACATTTACTTATAGATCTAACATCTTCAGACTGCAGTAAATTACACTGTAGTCCATACTGATCCAGTACTGTATGCACAGATGGTTGTAAAGAATGCTTTCACTAACCTTCCAAGTAACAAAAACCTTTCAAAAAAAGGACAAAAACAAAGTTCAAGTTAGCAATGAATAAGAGAATGGCTTTTTGGCCTGCCATTACAGTACTGCTGAATATGGCTAATAAATACAGCAAGTGAAGCCTCAGAGTAACATTGTGCTGTGTCTGAATAAGAAAACAGAAGTATGGTAAAAAAAAATAAAATAAAATAAAATACTGCTCCCAAAGAGCAGAGGTTCACTGTACTATGTGAAGTACTTATACTTTTTTTAAACCCATCATTCCCATTTAAATATTTTGGTGTCACCACCCAGACCGCCCCTGAGAGTTTTAAATTCAGCATCCCCAAAAGGGATATTTCACACAATCGGTTTTCACTTCTTACCTTAACTAATGTAGTACATTTCATAGTTCTGCAATTTAAAAAACAAAAAACAAACTACAATATTATAGTTTATCTGACTAACTATCCCTTCTCTACACATCAGCAATGGTCTACACAGACTGGACTCCTGCTCGGCCAGAAGGGGGACAGTCTGTCCTGTGTGATCCCTCCTTATTTGTGCTTCTCCTCATCACCGTAGACCTTCCGAAGGCTGGAGTCCAGCAGGTAATCCACTGACCTGCAGAGAACATGGGAGTGAAAATGCTTTTATTTACCATGAAATTATTTCTGAATCCATTTCCTAAAGCAGAAGTGCTGCAAAGAACACTTCTACTTTTGACGGCTGCAGTTATGCAACGTTTTATCAGTGATAACAGCTGAATTTGTTTATAAAGAGAAGGTAGTTGTACATGAAATATTGTGCAGCACCCATATTTTAAAGCATTTTTTCTATTGTAAACAATACACACGGACTTAAAACCGGGACATTAACTATGCTGTGGTATATCTGAGCAATTTGCCAACGTTTTGGATAAATAATCTCTCTTTTCTTACCCGGTTTTTTGTTTGTTTGTTTTTTAAACTTACTGAGCTTCCTATTCTGTTCTGCTGTATTTTATTTAGGTTTTTACTTATGAGAGCCTTTACTTTATTTTAATCTATTTTTTTCTGTTGTTAATCGAGTTCTTTATTTAGGGAATCAACCTGAGTAGTGTCAGAAAGGATGAGATTGCCTTTACAAGTGGTGGGGTTTCCTCCCAAGAGAGGGACTCTTCCGTTATAGATAAGCTGAAGATATCAGTTAGGGAGGGACTCAGACTAGAGTTGTACACCTCCACACCTACAGGGGCCAGTTAAGGTGGTTGTGGAATCTGGCCAGGATGGCTCCTGTATGCTAGATGAGGTGCTTCAGGCATGTCCACCTGAGCATCCCCCTGGAGGTGGTGGCCTTGGAGAGTTGGTCTGAGCAACTCTGCTCAGACTGCTGCACCCGAGACCAAGACGGGCGCAAGTGTCAGAAAATAGATGGATAAACTTTGTGCAACTTTTATTTTACTGAGTCATTTTACATTTTTAAGACTATTTTTTTTAAAAACTTTGTGTTTAATGTTTTGGTTGTAACAAAGGAATTCCCCAAACTTTGGGATAAACTTCATATAAAATTCATCACCAATTAATATTCCTCTTTGTTTTTTCTTTTTTTTAATTATTATTATTAATGACTGCTATACATTGCGCTTAGGGTGATGTAAACTTTTCAGGCTTCTCAACAAGGGATGATATAAAACATTTCAGCTCTTTAAACTAAAAGCTTTAAACTAATTAGGTGTCATTTTTACAAATATTTCTGAATTTTTAGCATGACTTGTATTTTTTGTTTGTTTTTTAAAGTATTTTAAGAAATACATCTAGCATTATTCTACTCCCATGAAAAAACAAACAAACCATGCATTTCTTCTTTCATGTGTCTCACATGTCTCAAAACACCTGGGCCCTGTATATTTTATCCGTTATTTAACCAGCAGTGAACAGGACCTTTGTTAGGGAAAGACAAATCCCATGAAGACATAATACTGCTGAACCACTAAATGTGTTTACAGTATAAACATAAAAAAAAAAATCATATGTTAAAAAACCCCATAATAATCTATTTAAACATATACAATACTGGAATTAATAGGATTTAATATGATGTCAGTCCAACTCTTTGCAGCTTTAACAGCTTCAACTCTCCCAGGAAGGCTATCCACAAGGTTTAGGAGTGCATTTATCATTCTTCCACAAGCCCACTTGTAAGGTGTTGGAAGATCCATGTCTTTATGGACCTTGCTTTGTGCACTGGTGCGCAGTCATGTTGGAACAGGAAGTGCCATTGAATTCAACGATTTGGATGAGTGAGTGAATATACTGCAACTTGTGCATACCTGTCTATTGGAGTGATGATGAAGGGGATTGTAGAGAGACCTATAGCTGTGGTGGTCCACTTGCGGACAGGTAATGGCCACTTTGTGGTCCTTCCCAGTAGGTACAGCGACGCAGCACACACACGGTTAATGGTAAATCCTGGGATGATCACGGATGCAAGAGCCTGCCACACAAATGTGTCCACCACTGCCACGGCAACCCTTGTTGTCCTCCCTGGGTTGTCCCCATAGGCCTTGAGACACAGTTGGATATTTTGAAAAGTGAGGGTTGTAACAACTGTTGTGGTCAGGTTTTAAACACAGTTAATGATGAAAGTTTCAAGCAGCAGGGATAACCAAGTTTAGCTGGACTTTTCAATTTAACCAAAAGCTGCAAGCAGCGATATGAAAAATGAATTCTTTTTAGTCTGAAGATCACTTGTACCACCTTTTGCAAAAAATGAAAAACAGTTTCTATTCATTTATTTTAAACTATGATCAAATTCAATATTGCAGTTGCAACTATGAAGTGTAAC
The DNA here is from genome assembly GCA_015107715.1 of Tylochromis polylepis. NCBI lineage: Eukaryota > Metazoa > Chordata > Actinopteri > Cichliformes > Cichlidae > Tylochromis > Tylochromis polylepis. Next base: position 36,830 of record VVHJ01026527.1, read on the forward strand.
AAAGAATGCAGTCTCCCTAGATCTCATATTAGGTTGACATCATGAATGCACAGCTCAACCTTTTAACCTTCCAATGCATTACCAGACACATAGACATTTATTGAGATAGTAAATGTTAGCTTACTGCTGTGCCAAATGGCTGTAAGAGGAAAAAAAATGTGCGCCAAGTCTATGTGTCAAGTTTGGTTTAGCAAATCGGTGGGACAAATTTCAGAATTTTTTGCCTTGAGGTTCAAGAAAAAAAAAAAAGGAGAAGGAACAATAAGAGGAAAATGAAGATCAATTAGAAACATGTCACTTGTGGGACTTGTAACCCATTGAAAACATATATATTTACTTGCCTGTTTTAGTATGTAAAAATCAAACTGTTCAAATAAAAACACTTATAAAGTACCATGACTCAAGATCAAATCCATTCCAGGGATTTAGGATCAGCTAAGGTCGTTTTCACACCTATGGTTCGTTTACTATGGTCCAAGTCAGATGATGAGTTTGTAAACTTTTCTCTGTGGAAAACAACCAAGTGAGAATGTCCATTCTGCTTATTGGCCAGATGTGTCTAGGGCAGGAGCAATAAAAGTAAATACAGGAAAGAAAGTGTTGTGTTCTGGACTATTGGAAAACATGAGCGAATTTACATTAATTTCACAGCTAGTTGCTACCCTGTACAGACCTCTGCACATCTAAGGTACCCTGCCGCATCCTAGAATTCAAAACATATGTGACTACAGGTTGTTTTTTTACGCACAAACTTGCAACTTGCAAAGGGGGAAAACAAATTAGAGTTCAATTTAAAGTCACTAAAAGCTACGATGTATTTATACCCTTTCCTTGTTACATAAAAATGTACCCTATAAGGTTTATTAATGAAGATACAACAAACTAATGGTAATATCTTACCACAGCTGCTTTCTTCCCTTTGTCCACGGCATCAGCAGTAACATATGCAGTGGCCACAGCATAGCTGCCCCATACTAAGCTCACTGGCACGAGAGCACGAAAGGCCTCCCCGACTTCATTGGCATAGCCTGTGGGAACAGATTCATAAATGCAGAGAACATTTTAACACAGTGTTTCCCAACCTTTTCCCAACCACGGCACACATTTCACACATATAAAAATCACACGGCACACCACCAAACAAAAATGTCACAAAAACCATACTGATCATTTTCCCCTGCACACCAGGCATAATGGAACTGGCTCGGTTTGTCCCCGGTATACCTTTTTTGCTTTCTTCTGACCACTACTCGTGCTAGGGCCAGACCCACGCCATCTGGGTCAGAATTTTCTCCAGGACCCAGGCCAGTTTGACTACTTTTTCTTTTCAAATATTTTTCTATTGCTATTACACGCTGCGTTGTCTCACTCACAGCGCGACTATTATGTAATTTCTTCTTTGTCTTCTTCTGTTTTACTGGCAGTTGGCAATCCATTTAATTAGAGCAGGTAGTTCTACTGCCCTCTAGTGGAAGAGAATGTAATTGTTCTGCCCGTTACTCACGCGGGTCGCTTAGAGTACTAATCAGGTGGAACCAGATAATCTTCCACGGCACACCTGATCATTTCTCATGGCACACCTATGTGCCGCAGCACAGTGACTGGGAAACACTGTTTTAACATTCTAAGTCTGCTTTACATACACAACATCCTATCAGGTGCTGAAGCTCCAGAGCAGAAAGCTAATTAATAGTTCTAAACTGTTATTCATAATAATAAAGAATTTGTGATATTCAAAGTATTGGATCTCTGCAGTACATATTTATAAGCTAGATCACAGGACAGCGTACAAATCCTGAAACATGGAAGGGGCTAATAAACAGCTTTATCTCTGCCATTTCCATTCCATGATGGTGGAATGATTTACACGTCCTAGATCTTTTATTAAGACGTCACCTGTGCCATATCCCATATTACATGAACATCACTGGTACAATTAACACCAGTCATACAGAAGCATTATCTTTGGTTCAATGACAATAGAACCAGTGGAGCGTGGTGGAGTCAAATTCTGCTGCTGCTGTATGATTACATCAAGGGTACTGCGGGCAAAACTGAAGCTACTGTTCAAGAACTGCCAACATGTCTGTCACAAGCTTTGTGTTTTAACACATCAAAAAGCAGCTGAATCCCATGTAATCAAAATTGTCTGAGTACACAGGATTTAGTGCTTGTTTTTGTCTCGACCACATGTGACATAAAACTAAAAGAAAGCGTAGTCAGAGTAGCAACAACTGTATACAAAAGACGGAGGTTACCGAATAGCAAGCGATTGATTGAAGTGTAGGCAAACATCATGGATCTTATAATGTTACAATTGGTGTTTTCACAAAAGACATGTGCCACAAGATGACCTTCTGCAAAAACCAGTCATGGCAAAAGCTTATGTTATTGAACTGGAGGAATAAATGCCTTGCAGTCAGAGCCAGTTCCAAACACACCCGACAGTGATCACATCATAACCCCAAAGGCCAGGAAGAAACCGAATTCATGTGTTAAAGTAAAGACTATCACAGAAGAAATCAGAAGATGAGCCTGATATGGGTAAATGGGATGTATGGGTATGGGTATATATGGGTAAAAATTTGCTTTTTCTTACGCTATAACTTGAGTGGCTGGTAATAGAAATAAAAATCCTTCTAAATAAGAACTGTAACACTTGAAGTATGTGCACAAGTGATTTAGCTGCAGTTTTTCACATAGTTTACACGGGTTTTCAGTCCAGAAAATTTCAGGCATCTTGCATTTAAACCCAAATTTTGTGTTGAGGATTATGGCTGGCTGTGAGGAAATGACTGAACAGCCTTTTAGAGGTTTTTTAGTGGACGTTTCCAGCCTGAAGGCAGCTAGTCAGGTGAGAAGCAAGACCAGGAGACACGTGTCGTTTTTTTAAAACATTCATTTAGTGCTGTGCGATATTACGATATATATCGTACTACAATATAAAAATGTCTACCGTACAACAGAGCACTCTATTGTATATATCGTAATTTTAACGTGTAACATGTTCGTGACGTTGCATGTTAAAATTACACTTTGTAAACTAATGTAATTGCAGCATATGCTACTACTTAGTGGTAGCATTTTACGTAACTCACAAGGTTTACGACACTGACAGAAGAGCATGGACATAAATAACATGGCAGAGATGGAGATTTCCTCCGAAAGTTTAGAGGAGCGCAGGGCCGACAATATAGAGCCCGAGAAGGAACTGTTGCCAAAAAGAGGCTGTCGGGGTTCAATTGTCTGGAAGTAGTTCGGGTTTGCAAAGTCTGACACCGACCAGGCTATGGTAGTATGCAAAACATGCCGCCAGCAAGTAGGGACTCAAATACATCAAATCTTTTCTACCACTTATATAGTATTTTTCGTTTATATATATATATATATTTTTTTTTTTTTTAAGGAAAAATACTATATCGCAATATATATCGTTATCGGGATATAAAATTACATATATCGTGATATAAAGTTTTGTCCATATCGCACATTTGTACCGTGTATAGATCCCCTGGGGTGAGACTGTCAACTTGGAGTTCTGCTGTGACACTCAGAGAGAAACAATCTGAACTGGGGTACATGCCAGTGGGTCACCTCATCCCGACTCAGAATGCACTAAAAACACAGAAGGTTGTTTTTTTTTGGGGGGGGGGGGTTTGGACAATATCAACACAATTCTTCCTTCTCGGCCTGGACCACCAACTAAATTTGCTTTCCTGCTACTTCCTCTACTTGCCCAAACTGAAAATGACTGTTTTGACAATCCAGTACTTATTGCTGGGTCACAGGTGCAAGGACACAGACTGAGACTGCAGTGAGATATCTAAAAATTAGCTCAAAATGGTCCAACAGTACATCAGATGATGACCTTAAATATGTGACAGGCCAAATTTAAATCAGGTAAGGCTTGTTATATTCATGGGTCTGATCTCAGAACTTTCTGATCACACTACATATTTACAGGCTAAGCCTGGCCTGACCTAAGTTGACGCCAGATGTTTAACTTTACTGTTTTACGTGTTTATGTGTATTATCTCTTTTTTCCTGTCCACTACAATGTTAAGATTGATTAATTTCCAGGGCTGAAATATGAAGCAAATGTGAAAGTCTCAAAAACTGTAGCTCCCCTTAAGAACAACATGTTTGCAACCTAATGTTTTCTATGGACAGTAATTTTTTCACAACTCATCTCTGTGGATTTTGCTAAGGTTTAAACTAAGAAGCGTGGCTGCTTTGAATCAGAAGTGTGCCTGCACAGCTGGAAAACTGTTCTGTGGTCAGATGGAAAACATGGACTCTGTGTCCTAAGGTTTAAAGGGGAGAGAGACCATCTGACTTGTAATCAGTGCACAGTTCAAGAGCATACATCTCTGATGGTATGGGGGTACATTAGTGCCTATAGAACTGGCAGCTGGCACATCTGGAAAGGCATTATCAATGCTGAAAGGTTTTAGAGCAACATGCTCCCATCCAGAGAGTGCTTGCATATTTCAGCAGGACTATACTAAACCACAAACTGTGTCTATTACAGCAGAATGGCTTCATAGTAAAAGAGTCCAGGTGCTGAAATGGCCTGCCTACAGTCCAGATTTTTTTCCAACTGAAAAAACATTTAATGCATCATGAAACGAAAAATACAAAAAAGGAAGACCCAGGACTGCTGAGCATCTAGAGTCCTATATCAGACAAGGATGGGACAATATTCCTCTCCCAAAAGTCCAGCAACTGGTTTCCTCAGTTCCCAGACATTTATGGACTATTGTTACAAGAAGAGGGGATGCTACACAGCAGTAATCATGCCTGCGTCCCAAATTCCCAACTTTCATCACATGGTACATTTTTTCATTTTAAATATTTGACTGTTACAGTACTGTCCAGGTAAGCTACTGGATTTGGACCAGAAGGTGAGGGTAACATTAACCAAAAAAATAAGAGCCCTTCTTTTCTACAATGAATGATATCAAATGGCATACTGATAAGATTATCTAAGAAAGCAACGTCTAATAAGAAAATATGCCATGCCTTTGTATTACTGACTGCTGTTTGCCCAGCAAGGCAGGAAGGTTAGTTACAGAGATTGGGTGTTTATGTGCTCACAAGATAAGATAAGCAGCAGAGATAAGGACCACAAATGCTGAAAAAGATAGCAGGACTTAGGTGATAAAAGTGACGTTTAGAGATTTCCATTAACAATTAGTGAGTGCTCACATATACAGACTACAGCGGGGCAATTCTGCTGCATTATTTATTAGCATCGGATTATAAAAGTAAGTTGGTATTAATCTACAAGCACATCCGACAAGCCAGTGTCTCTTCTAATGCCATCCACCAACAAACAGCCTCCTGTGTTTCACTGCCAAAACACTTTGATGTGGGAAAAGAAGTGTGCCATTCAATACTTTGTGGTAACATGCTCAAAAAGAGCTCTTAGAAAACCCCAACCAAACACAAGGAATTTAGGTCATCTCAAATGTCATTTTTGGATCTTCCTGTTAATTTAACTGATTATTTTGTTATAATTAAGATCAATTAAGTTTGTGTTGGATAACCACCACCTGGCTTTTTCATTGCAGTATGGAGACATGTAGTATTACTAATAACTTAATGTAGAAATGTGTAATATTACTTAAGATACAGAACAGTATAGCTGAAAAACTGATGCTTAATATTTTTTAGGTCACCCTTGTGCTGCCAAAACAGCTGGGACCTGACCTCTGCCGGTGTCCTGTATTTTGTCACCTGGACATTATCGGCAGATCCTTTGTGTCCAGCGGGTTGCTCTGCCCGATCAAATTGAGAGCTTGTGGAGTCTGGGACAGTATCTGCCTCTGTGTTTCACATTCGAGTCAATCCTCAGGTTTTTGTCAGGTGAAGGACTGCTTTTGCCATTAGTGGCGTGCTTGATCTTCAGTTCTTTTAAGTTATATATGTCAAAGTAACATCCACATGAATGCCGGAACACATCGTTATAAGATCATTATTGCAACTGAATTAACATGTAGGTGGTTACACTGTTGTGGCGTACTGACAAACACAAAAATGACAAGAATGCACATTACGCCACATACATACTGCTACTCCCGTGTTACTGCTGCCTAGTATATGTTATGAAAGCTGAGGAGTTTAAGGCATGCAGCCTGTGGGAACAGCTGCAGAGTTGATGCCCTTCAGGACTGGTTGCTGCCTGCGCCCTCCCTCATTGGAATAGCTGGTAGAGATGGGGGAGTAAAGGGAGAAATACACTGTTGTTTCAATAGGATCACGCCTGGGCGTTTCTCGGTGGTTGAGTCACGGTCTCAACTTGCTCGACAACTGCCTTCACTGAAATCAGTGTAAGGGCTAACTGGAACAACTACGCGCCGTGGAGTTAGTAGCGTACTGCGTCTTACGTAACAGTGTGGAAACAAAACCGCGTCACTGCTGAGCATACCTTCAATGCTTCAAAATTATACCATGCAGTAACAAAACGACCTTGAACAGGCAACTTTACTATAAATAGATATTGAGGAGAGTGGTTAGCTACCTATGCTAACTCCGAGCTAGCTAGCATTTAGTGTCCACACTCTGCCCTGGCAGAGAATTTAGCTCAACTAACCAGAAACCAATTAAACAACACATACCCAGGAAACGGACCCACGTATCTCGATAAATGTCCACCGTTTTCTCCAGCTGTTCTTTAGTGGGATCCATGGTTTCCTGCCTTCCTTCACACCATCCCCCGATGCTAAACTCTGAGAGAGAGGGGGCGTGGTCTCCTTTACACCGTCCACTCCACCAATCTGCTATGCGCGCGAGCCAACACAGGGCGGCAGCAACATATTGCAGTCTAAATGCAGTATAAGACCCTTTTCCATTAGTAAGTTTTCAGGGTTTTCCATTCGGTCATAGTACCTGGTGCCAGGTACTTTTTTATTACCTGCTCGGACGGGGTTCCAAGCGATCCGAGCAGGTAATAAAATGTGACGTAGTCAGACTGTATGTCACCGACTGGCTGGTCAGTGGCGTCATTTGTAATGAAAAACCAGTCTAGCCGTGGCATGTCTATCCGAGTAGGTACTGTTGGAAAAGAGGCTGTAGATTATCATGACCTGGATGACTGAGAACCTACAAACATGTGGCAGTGTTTCCCAAAGTGTGGGCCGTAAACGTATTGCACGTGTGCAGAAATTCAGTTTGACATTACTCACAAGTTACATATGTATATAATTTTTAAAAAAATTAAAATTAGTTTGTGATAGCATTCATTACTCTGACATAAATTTACTGCTCTTGTATTGAAGTTTTTATCCCAGTTGGGGGGGGGGGGGGGGGGGGACAAGC
>VVHJ01026531.1:18047-28727 GCA_015107715.1 Tylochromis polylepis
TTTTGTTTTTTTTTTTAATTTTTTTTTTTTTTTTTTTGTGTTTTTTTTTTTTTTTTTGATATACAGTATACAGTGCAAAACTCATTTAATTACAGCCAAGAGGTTAAATTGCCAAGTAAGTATACACAAATGTACAAAGGCAAGTTTGCAAAAATTTGTTACATCTGTCATCACTTTGAATATCAAACAGATCCACTTTGGTGGGAGAGATCTGTTACTTTTACACTCTTTTTTTTAGTAAATTATTAAAACTCTTGCAAATTAAGTTGCGTTCAGTGTCCTTTGATATGGAAAACTGCAAACTACAGACTTTTCTTCATTAAAAAAAACATTATTACATAATATTCACACTTTTTTGGGTTATCCAGTTTATCGTTAAATGTAAACAAGTCCTGCATCTAAGTAAAGTTGTGTTGTGCCTTGCCTAGTATTGGGTCGGACCCCCTTTGTCTTCAGAACTGCCTTCATTCTTCATGGACCAGATTCAACAAGGTGCTGGAAATATTTCTCAGAGATCTCAGAGGTCAATATTAACATGATAGCATCATACATCTGTTAAAGAAACCAGTTTAAAACTGAAACCAGAAAGGGACGGACATGGTCAGCAACAGTAGGTAGACAAGGGTGTACTAAGCGCCCCAACATGTGCCAAGAATTGCAGTGCCAAATCTACTATGATATACAACCTCATCCATGCATCCATCTTCTGTTCATCCAATTCAGGGTTGTGGGAAGCTGGAGCCTGTCTGAGAGGCAGGATACACCCTGGACAGGTTGCCAAACTGTTGCAGGCCTACAACCTGAATTCATAATGGGAAATTCAATGGCAGAGTTTCAAAAAGTCATGTTACAGGCTGACTCACAGTTGGACTTGCTGAATATACTACTAAATTATTTAACGTGAATAGCTGATGACTATGTCTGCTTCATTTACGTCACAGAGTACTTTTATCATGCTTAGTTTAATTCAAATGCACATGTGCACAAAATGCATGGTGTCAAATGAAAAGAAAAGGCAAGCAATGGATTCAGGATTCACCATTTACACTAACTAATTGGTAAAGTGTGACTCTGAATCTTTTATGTACATTAATGCTGGCTGTTGGTCTGTGTAGAGCAACAGCTCAAACGTGAAATGGTGTAAACAGTGTCTGCACAGTAAGAGCAATCATAATTTGACAGCGTCATATAACAAGCTGCGAGACGAGTGCGATAAGCCTTTTATTGCGCTGCTGTCAAGAGGTGTGAATCATTGTTTTTCATCATTCGTCTTTCACAACACCCAAGGATTATCTAAGGCTGTGCAATGACAACAAGCTCTCCAGGCTCTTTGGAAATAAAACTGAACGTGGAAAAAAGATTAAAAGTAACCTTTGAAGAAAGCGACGTTTACTGACTGGTTCATTAGAGCAAATGAAAATAATGCAGGGTTCAGTGCTGATTGACTATCACGCACGATCTGCCCTTCCTGTTCAACAAGATGATTGAGTTTTATAGTGTGTATTCAGCTCACACCTGCAAACACAAGAGCTGAATAAATTCCTTTTGTAAAAGGAATTAACGTCAATATGATTTTGTCACATTACAGAAGTGCTGTTTTTGCACATTCACGTCAACTGTCATGCGTCAGTGTTACTCAAAAACAAAAATGAACTGACGAAGGAAATGTCACTGTACCGTGACTTGAGGTGTGTCATATTAGACTTGCTAATGCTGCTGTGAACCGCTGAAAGTTGCTGTTCAAACCTGCAGGTTTGATGCTTTTTTAAATAAGGTTACATTTCAAAAATAGTACAAAATGCAGGATTGTGGGAGAGTTGGCTGCCTGTAAAGGTGCATGTGTGTATGTGTGTGCTTGTGTGTTAAATATTGGGAAGGGCATATGAAAAACAGTAAATACATTTCCAAACAAGGATTTTTAAATTAGCTCATTGGATACATGTAATATTCTAAAGGCTGTCCTCTCAAAGAGAGGTAAGAGCTCTGCTTTTTTTGTATGATCTACGAAGGGAGAATATGTGCAGACAAGAGAGAAAAAGAGATTGTGAAAGAGGTTCTATTTGGCCATCAGGGTCACATAATATTGCTAATTTAAAAAAAAAAAAATTGCATTTCAAAAGAAGCTAGAAAAGCATAGTGGACAACAAAACTAGAAAAAAAAGTGTCTCTTTGAGGAACTGGGCAGCTCGAGGACATAGTGAATGAAAAAGAGCGAGTAGTTGAAAAGTAAAAGCCACTGAAGAGTCACTTGTCGTGGTGGGGCTGTGTAATGGCCATGACAACTGGAAGAAGTGGACTCTTAATTGACTGCAATGTGTTTTCCACAGATGGCCTATTAGGCCATGGCCATTCACCTGTTATCTGGCTTTCCAAGTGCCTTTTTGCAGCCAAATGGCCTACACGTTGGACAAAGGAGGCCAGGGTCTGGTCTGACATAACATTAGTGCTACACAATTAGAAGTCAATTACATTTTATGTCAACAGTGCACCACATGACATCACATGGTTGCTTAAAAAAGACCTATTCTGGCTTGCTGTCATGAAACAGGATGCAGAAATAGCATTTTTATTTTTTATTTATTCACTTTTTTACTGAATATTAACAGGCAGTAAAACATGTTTGGGGTATTACAATATCTGCAGTTCCCCAAATCAACAGATTCAGCTATGTGTTAAGAACGACACATACATGATTTTATTTGCAGGAAGATATAGCAGCAAATAGGTGCAAGCAACCAGTTCCATAATATGAGAGCTCAATAAAAGAGTTCACAAAGGTAATGCTGTTGGCTGACTCACAGCGTGCTAGCTGAAAATACTACTAATGTGAGTAGTTCATGTGATGAGCGAAAAATTGGGTGCACTTTAAAGTTCACCAGAATGACTGATCATTATGTCTACCGCAGCTACTTCACAGAGCACTGTTACTGCGCTTAGAGCAATTCAAATGTTCCTGTGAATGTGTGTCTAAACAAAAAATTGACCATTCTATTTCCCAGTCCTTGGAAAAAAAAGCACAAACAGTGCAGAGGTGCACAGAGGGACCAGTGGTACAGCCAGCCTGTCACTCTAGATGACCCGTGAGAGCGCAGGGCAGAGCCATGTGCTGTTTTGACACGCTTGCTCCTTTTAAAGTGGAGGCAGCTGGTGGCTGTATCTTCACGCGGCTTTGTAGCTGCTACTTACACTGCTGATCTTCCTATGGTTGAAGAAAGAAATGCACACACACACACACACACACACACACGCGCGCGCGCACACACACACACACCTTGGATACCTTATTGGTCTGTCTGGTGTCTGTCATGGTGGTAGTCCCGTGGGGTTGGACAACGTGGTAGGTCTTATGGTTGCCTGCCCACCAGGTCATGGAGGGTTCAGAGCGCTACACGACTTGTGGGTGGTACAGGTCAGGATCACAACTATCCAATGTGAGAATAATGAGCACTGATACAATCTCTATAGATGCTTTTCACCGAAACTTCCAGGAATGTTAATTTCCCAAGAACTATTTATCATTATCCTGCCAACGTATGTGAAGGTTTGCTCGGTTATTGATGATGAGATTAAACGACTGAATTGGCTGATATATCAAAGTGAGACTTTTGTGCAAAAGCTTCCAACCTGAGAAAGTACTCTTTGAGGATGGGCTTTTTGGGAGTTCCTGAATAGGTTTGTTAAAATCACATTTTGACTGTTCTGTTGACATCGATCCTACACAAGCTATAGATCATCATTAATTTACAGTACATACAGCTGATGAATTTTATTTTAGTTTTTTAGATTACATTGCTTCATAAACTGTTGACACCAGAAAAAATGCAATGAAGGTGAGAACACACCACACATAGCAGTTTTTAAAATTTTTTATTTTGATCTGACACCTCTGCTGTCCATCTATAGTTCATAATAATGGTAACGGCTTTGTTGAAAAGCTCTGTTGCTCTTTATTAGATCATCAGCATTCATTTTAATTAATGCCCTTACTTTTCCTTTCTCCCATGCTCGGCCAGCTCCAGCCAAGCATATTGTCAGCCATCTTCCAGATGGCTCCAAGGAAATGCAGCTTTTGGCGCAGCATACACTCATCAAAGAGCCATCAACAGCTTTTGTTTATGGGGTCCCCACTGAAGCGACAGAACATCTGCCAACTCAGTACGGCAGCCTCTTTGGAAACATCTGATTTTGTCTGAATTTGCTTTCCATCTCCAGACTTTCCATTTGCATAAATAGTCTTTATTAAAAAGAGGCCACAAAATGAGCACATAGAGTTTGCAATTTCCCTTTCTGTAAATCTCTCACTGCGGGGCATTACATCCTTCAAGCCGAAGGAGAACTCCACTTAACACTTTAGCCAATCTAAACAGAGGAAGATAAAAGCTTTGTGGACTTCAAAGCAGTCCATGCGTGCGCCCCCTCTTACACACATCAAAACACAAGAGAGGACACAATCTGTCATCTATGTCGGGCATAAAAGTTTGAAGGACATTAATCCACTTCCAACTGCGTGCCACAAACAATCCAGGAAAGCTGAGCGGGGGCACGTAGCCTTAGGAGAAAACTGAGGATAAGGAAAAAAGACTTTGTGAGTGCAGAAAAATGGCAAGTAGGGTTAAAGAAACCACAGATAGGCAGTAAGGATGATGAACTCATTCTTTAGTAATATTTCTGGCACTTACAGAATTAGCTGGAAATATGTTTAAGTTTTAATTTAATCTGATCTGCTGCAAGATGTCTTTTTTTTTTTAAGTTAAGCTTGATAACAGGAAAGACTGCAGGGGTTCTATTACGTTTCATTTGTGCTTAAGGTTTTTCCACTAATTAAAAGCTTTTATTACAACTTTAATTAGCAACGTTGAGAGGCCAAACAAAAATTGAAACTGACATTCTGTATATTTGGAAACAAAATATCAATTAAAGACACTCCATGTTGCGATAACTAAATGAGAACAGTCATTGAGCAGGATTATGCAATATAAAAGATAAAGACTGCATATATGTACCTGCAGCTGAGGAGTCATTGGTTATGCACAGGTTATAATCAGTAATTACAGGAAAGGGTGCGTGACCTTTTTTGTCTCGTTTTTTGGTGGTTATTTATTGGTTACAATGTCAAAACTAACGCAGCTGTTGGCTGACAGATAACAGAGTGACAGCTATGAGAGTTTGCGTGGGCGTGCGACTTTCGTGTGTTTGGCTGAAACATTTGGCATTGTCACATTTTCCACACGTCTGACAGTCACTGATGATAAACTGTAATCTTGTAACAGATGTTTGTCATCAGTCATCACATCACAGAAAGCACTGCTGTTCCTAATTTTTTTCTGTTATTGACTGATAGTAGAACATTTCTTGAATGCTTTCATGATTTTTTTTTTTTACAAAATCTTTTTCTGCACAAAAGGACATAGTGCGTCTGGCTGATTCTTAAAACCAATAAGCCATCGGACACTTCAACCCCCACTTGGCATGGCGATGAGGCCCTATCAACGCCTCTGAGATGTAAAACACAGCCTCTCCAGGCTCATTGTTTCATTATTTCATTAATTATTTGACATAATTATTAAGAGGAGGTTCCACTCAGCAGCTGCTATTGGCTGAGACATGTTTGAAGCTGCTGTAAGCACGCAACAACGGCACACCTGGGACTGAATCACACTGAATTTCAATGTTAGGTACGCTGACGGAAAACTGCCACTCACGCTAGTAATTATACACTCCTGTTTTGCCTAGCAACTGCAGTGTTTTCTTTAGCGACAGCCTATTGTTTCGGCTGCATTGCTGCTGCTTGTAGAGTATCGTGCTTTTAAATAATTATTTAGTAAAATACAGTACAATGATGTAACCTTTAATTGGATGATAAAGGCATCACTCTTAGTTCAACCAAAGCTAAGACATGTATTATTAGTTTTTGTGTTTGTAAGTGACACACATGAGCAATATGTTTTATTGTGTTTTGGTACATTCAGAGCTATTTTATCTGTATTTGTTAGAGCATGTGGATTAGACTGCTCGCAAAATGCCACATCTGCAATCGAAACATCCGTTTTAAATTGTGTGCATGTTTAATATGTGGAGCAGTCGGACGATGTGATGGGACTTGTCTAGAAGGCGCAATAGCATGATTTGATGCAGTAATGAAATGTAAAGGTGTTCAAACTTCTTTCATTGCTCATGCAATGTCCTCTGTGCCCACAAGGGAGAGTTGTTAGTCAAGAGATCAACTCACATTTGCACAAAACATGCCCTGTGTGGCACAAAATATGTCCTCTATGACACCTCCCATCATCAGGAAGCTTTTAGGACACGCAGAGGACATGCAGAGACATAAATAAATGCGTGCTAGAAAACATGTAAGAACAGACAAAGTTAGTAGTTAAGAACAAATCGCGATACAGACGGTGATGAAGACTATTGTATTTAAGGACACACACATGCAAGCAAACAGCAAATGACGTTGAACCAGTTCTGTGTCATTATACACTGAACTGACTACACATGCATACAAAAACAAAATCCTTTGAATCCTTTATTCAGATCCAAACATTGTTGATTTATAGATGCACTAACACTCCCTGTGTAAATGGAAGACTCCATGCTTAGTAGGAAATGATTTCATCCTGTGACCTTTTGTCTTTACATATACAACCATATTTCCAGGAAAAAATAAATACAGCACAGTTAGCAAGTTTGGTTCAGACCAGACTAAATGCAAACCTTCTTCTTTTAGAGGATCTGGGCTAGATTATCTAATGGGCATGCTGGGCATGTGCCCAGGGGCCCACCACAGTTGGAGACTGTGGCAAGATCAAAATTATAAATAAATAAACTTACCAGAATTTTATTCTCTTATGTATGTATGTATGTATGTATATCTTTTCTACCGGCAGAATGCAGTGGTCCTTTTTCCACCAGCGACTTTCTCCCCTACGTTGCTAAGGATAGTAGTCTCTCCCAAATTGCTAGTTACTGCAGAAAAAAATGAATGAAACAAGCAGAAGTGAGGTTATGACACAAATGACAGAGGAAAACAGAAAAAAATGGATGTGTGACTTTGATAAAAACTGCCATTTTTGCCCTCCAGTGGAAGGACTCCTGCAGCTCACAACTGAAAAGGGAGGTAACCAGGAAAATTTTCCAGGGAATAGTTCTTGAAATATGTCTTATTTTCAATTTTTTTAACAGAAAAAAAATGTATGTATTCTTTTTCTATAACTGGTCACATCCCAAAAGTGTGCTTTTCCCAAAAAAAGCTCTCCGAGCCTTACTTTATCATTAATCGTTGTTTTTAGCACTCATCTGGCAGCAGGACTGTGCACAAGTGTAGCAGATAGAGCAAAGTGTTCCTGGCAAGTGGTGCTGAAAGGAAGTAAAGGAGGAGATCATCAGGGTGACAACCAGACAGAGAGGCAGGGAGGAGACAACAACAGGTGTGTGAAAAGACAATAAAATTAAATGCAGTATTATCCTGTTAAAAATGTGAAAAAGCTCTGCTTGCTCTATTATCCATTTCATATCAGATACTTTAAAGGTTTTAGTGAAACTGTGCACTGTGAAAGTTTTTCAGTAGGCTACAGCACACTCTATTTAAAACTATTCTGTGTGCATGTGCAGTATGATATGTCTAACTATTGAAGAAATGAAAGGGCCCAACTTAAACAAACTGGTTAGAGGCCATCAAATATTTGTACCCAGGTGTCTGTAACTTGATAATCCGGGCATGTGGAAGATGGTTACGCAAAACTATCGGCTATTAATATTTATTGTGACGTTTATCTCATAGTGATTTTTATCCTTTAAAACCAAAACAATGTAAGTAAAAAGAAATGTCCTCTCTCTCTCTATTACTCCCTGTCTCCCAAAAACAAGAGAGTGGGATAAAATCAAGTGCCAAATAAATAAAAAGGTCTTGCCAGAGGCACTTACACTGCAATCTTCTGGAAATCATGTCTTAGCTCAGCTAGTCCACTCAAGTCATAGAGGAGAATGGGCTGCGAATCAAAGCCAGAACTGCAAAGCCCTGCAGTCATTTGAAAGATAGGGAGTGAGGAACACATAATAATGATCCATTAGCTTTCTCTCTTTGCATTTTCTTAAGATCTGCCTCTTATGGTAAGATAAATCAGCTTACTAGCATGACTGAAACTGAGTCCATAAGCACGCATTCCCGCTTCCCTCCTTTTCAGCTTCTTTTTGTTATTCATGTAGAGGATTCACAGTCGCATGTAAATCAACACTATTATGGTGGAGAAATTTGATGAAACACTCTTAGATCCAATATTGTGCCTGGTCGCCTTGATGATCACAACAACGGCATGCTGTCAAGGAACAGAGCCCTTCCCTGTGCCATGAGCCCTGTACGTGGTGATTATAATTACAATAACAATGTCAATATTCATCCTTTTAAAACAAAAGCTCATTGGCACAGTGTCAGTAACAGAAAGACCTGATCCTCTCTCTGGTGCTTGAACAGTTTCACGCTTGCTTTTTGTCTCGGTTTATGCTTTTTCTGGTTCTAATTTAGCCATCCTAATCACAAAAACATCGGCAAGCTGCTGCTAGAGACTAAACCAAGAGGTGAAACGTGCCCCTAAAAATTCCATCTTCACTCAAGTGGACCAACACAACAAGTAACATGCAGTAGACAGAGGCAGACTTCTCAGCTGCCAGATCAAATGGCAGCAGAGAGGTTCATTATTGGAGACAGACTGCAAACAGTGCTACAGATACCGGTTTTGTTGTGGTCGTCCCAGTAAGCACGCGAGGTGAGGTGCGCCTCATTCTTTTGTGTTCCCACTTGCTTATCATCTGATTTTTCACTCTTTACAAAAACATTTAGCTGTGTTGGATCGCTTTCTTTTTCTTCTTCTTCTTCTTTTTTTTTTTTTACAGTCCACGTATGAGGAAGAGTTGAATTGCGTAGGGTTGGAACATATCTCGGGGCATTCAGTTGAATGATTGCTGTCTACATATTCTCTGCCATTTCATTCCCCATCTTCTGGAAGCTGGCAGCCCCTTGGACTGCACATAATTTGAGTCATCAGTCTCTATTTCTACACAGCAGATGTTTCCCCATGTCAGCAGGCCTCCTGACAAAGCAAGATGGAGAACCCGCCTCTTTTAAAGTGTTGCACATGAGTCCCCCCTTCTCCCCTTTCTGTCGCGTTGCCCACACGAACCTTTGTAATCCCTTGGGATACTGTCCCATGTCCTATCCTGATAGTGGGGACGCATATTTTAATCAATGCCTGCGTTTGCACAGAAGTATGCAGGAGTGACACACAGGAAAGGCAGTTAGTTATTGTATTTTTGTGGTTGGCTTGATGACTAATTTATCCTGAAACATAGACTGGGATCCTGGAACCGCTCTGAAAGCCTGGTAAGAGACGCTAATGGAAGGTGATTAATAGTCAACTGGGGCTAATGATTGCTATGATACTGGTATCATTACTGATGAAACGTTATTGAAATAGACATAATGGATAATCACATTTCTTTTGCTTACATAATTCCAAGCCAGGGTGAAAAGTCAGGGTCCAGGAATCGTGATTTTAATTATTTATTTGTTTCAAACAAAAATGGTGCTGCAATGAAATATCGCAGTGTGCTTTGTGGATTTTTAACTAGTATGGCATCTTAATTTAAGGAAAAATAGTATCTAATATATATATATATATATATATATTACCTGTGATAATAAATATAGTGTCATTATTGTGGAATATTTTGCAAGGCCTTTTAGGAAGAAAGAAAGAAAAATTAAAGAAAGAAATGCCTTAAAACAGATGACGGTACTTTAATAGTGCGTGTCTCCCTTAATAAATAAATAAATAAATAAATTACAATTGGTTGGGAAAATATTATTTTATTTTTATTCCATGACGTTGTTGTAATGTTAAACTGTGTCTAATTCAACATTTAATTCAATTATGTTTAAGAGCCGAAGTTTAGCACACAGGTTTTAAAAATTTAATACACCTCCCAAAGGCATTATTGTTGCACAATTAAAAAAAAAAAAATTAATTCAGAAAAACTTGTCTTTTAATTCAAATACTTAAAAAAATACAGATACAGTAAATAGCAATAAGTAATGTTGTGTTCAATATCTTTAGAAAACGTAGAAATCACGACAGGGATAATGAAAATGTAAATTAAAATTTTGTAAGTCTATGATGATGCTGAAAAAAAAAAAAAACCTCGCTGACTCTGGTGTGCAGTCTGAAGTCTGAAGCGCTAATTGGGGTCGACATGTTTTCAAACTCCCCTTTGGAGAGACCTGGAGAAATGGTTTCAAAGAAAAATCATCTCCTCAAATGGTCCCATGCAATATTTCCTCCTCTTGCCGGCAAATGAGTCTGGGTGGAAGAAAATTGCAGGGGTCATTAGACCGAAAGAAAAAAAAGGGAAAAAAAAGAAAGGAAAGAAAAAAGTGTCACAGTTTTCTGTAGGTATCTTAAGCGGAGCGAGAGGATGTTGTATCAGTTTTACTTGATAGTTCCAATTAAGCTGTTAGAGTCTTCCGCCTGAAACGGATTTTGCGCGGAAACGCTTTTGAATCGTGATCAAAGTTGGGTCAAATTGATAGAGTCGGACGTTTAAAGTCGCGGAACAATGGCTTATTTTAAGAGTTGTTTTATAATCTTCCAACAATACGAGTCAACTATAAGAAAAAAAAAGGGG
>VVHJ01026533.1:0-10230 GCA_015107715.1 Tylochromis polylepis
TCAACTTTGCCAGTGCCTTTAACATCCAGGGTGAAATAAATGTTTTTCTCTTGGACTCCATCAGATTTAAAGACCTCAATGCTGTATTGACCTGAATCATTCCTCCTCACATCTGTGATCTTGAGTGTCCCGTTCTTGATTATAAACTGTAGTCTGTTGTTGAATTCCTTGTCTGTCATTGTTATTGCTTCTTTCTTCAAATTGAACACAGTTGTGTTCCCCTTGGGAAGCACCTTCAAACACTTCAGTTCACGGCCACTAGCATCAGTCATCACTTGGATATACACAGTTCCTTTAAGAAGAGGAGAGCATGGGCATGTGTTCGTCCTGAGGTCACATGTAGTCTCATCAAGTGAAACGAGAGCTGGAAAAGATGCATTCAAAAGAACATGAGCTGAAATTATTCACACTACAAATGTAAATGTTTGGCTTCTTTGTGAGGATGATCTTACCATAAGTTCCCGCTGCCACTAGCACAAGAATAAAAAACTGCTCCATGCTTCTCATTCACCCACGCTGTGGTTTTAATGTTTTTTAAATGAATCTAGAAAATTTTGGACAAATCCGGGTATAAATCTGCTGTGAACCTCAGACCTAACTGACAGGAAACAGTAAACGGGAGACGATATAAACAGGGCATTTTCACAGCGGCAGGAAATAAAGTGACTCACTTTGACCTTCCAATACAAAGAGAACTCACGACAGGCTGCTGTAGTTAACTGATCTTAAGAAATATCTACCACATGTGAACAAATAATGTTCTCCTCCCTGCTGTAATTGCATGTACAAAACTGAATTTAGACAACATCATGACACTGCAGTCACACTTTCAAAGCAGTCAGCCACACATGATATGTTGGTTACCACAGAGTGTGAGAAAGAACAAACCAAAACTAAAGTGACAAATTAAGTCACGAATAGTCCAGAAGTTTCTGTGAGGAGAGCTTTATTGTTTAATAGTCTTTACAGGGTGTGCAGGGGAGATGTCTTTTTATGTTTGTAGGTTTGCAGAGTTTGCTTTCTGAAAGGAAGAGAAATAAACGATGTAGAACAAATAAAATGCAGACAACCTGGTAAAAAGCACCATGTGAAAAGGATGCAAATCTTTGCCACAACATGAAACTATGAGGCAATGTTCTCCAGATAATATTAAAACACAGAATCCTCTTATCCATTAAAGGAGGATGAATTCAATATGAAAATTCCTGCTACATGACTCACAAGTATTTGGTTAACGAAAACAAATTAAAACACTGCAAATTTATATGTGAGTAAGAATAAGTTTGTAATAACACAACAAGTTTTTAAAAGTAAATATCATATAGTCACAATGACTGAGTAAAATTAAACACTGCAGGCTCTACACAGGTGGAAGCAAGCGTTACAATTTTTCACTTACTCTTAATTAGGCTAAGTAAGCACGAGGAGTGATGGTGAACATTAATAGAATAAGAATAATCATAAGAAAAGAAGGATGTACATCGCTTACTTACATTTTAATGGTGCACACAACAGCACAGGCCAAGGCAGTAACACACATATAACCACTCAACTGGAAGTGAGAAAAAAACATCTGTGAGGGGGAAAAAAAAAGAACCTACATGGGTACTTCCTGTATTACAGAGCAGAGATGGAAGCTACCACTCTGAGAGGGGTGCAGTGAACCTGTCCGAATGGTACGGGGCTTTTAAACACACTGAGGCTACTTTGACTTTTGTTTTGCATACTTCCTCTTGCTCTTCTCTAAAAGTAGAAAGAAACAGCTATGACTGTACATGCATGTCCACCAGCATATACGTGCCCGGCTGGGCATCTCATCAGTTTTTACTCTGGCACAATGTGGCAAACAAGCCTGTTTTTCAAAATATATTGGTATATTTGTACTGATTTTTGCTAAAGGCCTTGCAATCTTTCAAGCTCATTGTGAATAGCTGTGCCAAATGAAGAAGGAAGCTCTCTTCTCATATTCAGTGGAACAGGTAGCTGCTATTAAAAGTACAGAAGGACAAACAGCACAAAAAGAATCTGATGTGTACAGAAACAAAGAATATTCTTCAGTTAGAAAATATGTAAATAGAATAATCCAGAGACCATTTTAATGAAAGAAATAAAGTTTACAATTAATGTCACATTGCCACAGAGGTAGTCATCATTTACATTAATCAAAGCTAGAAAGCTTCTGATGATTCCACCTTGTCATTCCTGTCAAGTTCACAGATTTTGATTTTGTAAAACAACCCTCACCTGTACAATAGTAAACACACTAGCTTGCACAGTAAAAATAGAATCCGCTCATGTGTTTTTGAAGCTTATAATGTTCACGTTTGCAAAATAAACACTTATAATTCAGATACCAAAAAAATTAATAATGAAAACATCACTGGACCCAATCAGTTCTTCTTACAGAAATTGAACATGCGCCTGCAGCTACAGCTCAATCTTGCAGAAACTTGGCCCATGAGTGAGAACACATCTTCAGATATTCCCTCAACTAAAATAGCACCTCTTGATAAACCAGTGATTTTGTTTTGTTCTCCTATACTATGTTGGACATGATCCGAGTGTTTAGTTTCCTGAAAAATGACCTGCTTTTGGACAGCTTGAGCTTCTTCTTCCAATCCATGCTTTTTTTCTGGAAAAAACTGCCCCAGTTGTCCTCCTCCTCTTCCCCTACCCAAGGGACCCAGGCACCTCCATTCAGATAGGGGTCAGCCCGCGGATCCTCTGATGGGTACCTTACAGGCACCGCAGTGCGATTGTAGTACACCAGTCTGGCAAGCAGCTCTTTCACAACATCCGGTCTCTGCTCAGAAAGGTCATAACGTTCATAGGGGTCCCCGGAGATGTTAAAAAGCCACACTGTTTTTCGAGGACGTGTGTGGCGCTCTTGGTTCCACCAGCTACTTGGGAAACCTGGAAGTATTTGGGGTGGAATCCAGTCTCCATAACCAGGGTCTCCTGTCAGAAGTTTCCAATCTCCAGCTCGTATGGAGGCCTGAATGGCTGTATTCCAAATCCCGTATCCTTTCTGCAGGGAGCCAGTGCGTGCATGGTTATACAGAGGGTCGATGTTGTGCAGGATCTCCAGCCTAGGTGACTCTTTTCCTTCACTGATGGCTTCCCACACATTATACCCATCAAGCCCCTCAGTGAGGGACTCATCACCACCTGCTAATCCCACTAGTGTGGGATACCAGTCAGTAATGTGTACCAGTGCTTTGCTCACTCTCCTCTTTTTCCTTAACAGAGGGCTGTGGACGAATCCCAGACCCCGGATGCCACCTTCCCAGTAGGTTCCTTTACGTCCTCTAAGAGGCCAGTTACTTCCGCCAGACAAGGGCTGACCGCCATTGTCTGTAGAGAAAATGATGACACTGTTCTGATAGTATCCATACTTGCGGAGAGCGTATGTTATATTACGAACCGCTTCATCTACAGCTGACACCATAGCAGCATACTTCCTGCGTGCCACATTTTCCAGCCCAAGGTAGGGGTAGATGTACTCCTCTGGAGACTGTAAGGGTGTGTGAACAGCTTGGAAAGAGAGGAAGATGAACAGCGGTTGGGATTGAGGATCATGGGTTGCCAGGACCTTGCGTACTCTCTGCGTGTACAGGTGGGTGGAGTATTTTCCACTCTGACCCCAGGCAACTGACTCCCCCTCATGGAGATCGAAGCCACACAGCCCAGAGCCATCACAGCCATCATAGGTGTAGTAGTTAACACTCCCCGTTAAGGATCCAAAGTATGTGTCAAAGCCACGGCGAGTGGGTAAACACTCCTTCTTATAGAAACCCAAGTGCCACTTCCCTACCATGTGGGTGGAGTAGCCGAGTTCCTGTAGCCTCTGAGGGAGCGTGACCTGGTCAAAGGGCAGGCAGTTGGGCTGGCGAGGTCGGATGATGGAGTGCTGGAGACCAGTATGGATTTGGTACCTGCAGAATTAAAGATTAAGAAAATATTTAGAAGGAAAAATGTATGCATTAAGGGATAAGATTTGTTTTAGAGGTTGCATATCCTTTGGCCACAATAATAAAGGAGGGAAATCTGATATTATGACAGCCTTAATCCATATCATCCAATCACATCCAACAGATTAAACAGAAACGTGAATAAGAGGGGAGGTAAAGAGGTTTAGAAAAATAGAACAGGGAGAAGGAGACTGCCCTGTTTTCTTCAAACAGGTTATGGTGATTGGCATGAAGATATAGATTTGTGTCTGTTTATTTCTGTATGCCAGTCAAAACACAGACAGAAGGCTATGTAAAGGCAAGTACAGGCTTTACATACTTTTAATTTTTCTTTACTTGGAAATATGCAGTCAGAAATCCCATGCTTGGACCTGATTGATGCTATAGCTTTGAAACATAACAGCTATACACTTTCTAGATTTGTCATTGACTTTTAAACAGCAATATTTCAAACATTATCTCTAGAAGTGTGGTCTTGGTTCCAGCTTTCCCCGTGCATTCAAATATTTTAGCTCACAAAACAGGAAGCTGCTTTAAAATCCAGTAATTTCATCTATGTTAGACATCAGTATAGCCTAATTCTAGAAATACAAAGCATTCATTTCAAAATAAGGAGCAGTCCAATCACAGGACACTTTACCTGCCAGTGATGAATTGACTTCGGGATGGGGTGCAGATGGGCTGGATGTAATAATTCTCCAGCTTCACACCATCCGCAGCCAGTTTATCCAGCACCGGTGTCCTGATGTCTGAGCTATGATAGCCAATGTCATTGAACCCCTGGTCATCTGTCATAATGAAAATAATATGAGGGGGTTGAGGGACAGGAAATCTGCCAATAAAAGGTTTTTCTGGATCATTTTCCACCTGGTTAGGGCTCATCAGATCCCAGGTCAGGTACCCAAGGCTCAGCAGGCTCATCATGGAGAAACCAGTGAGAGCTGTCGTTGCCATGGTTCCTGTGACACTTTAAATTACTTAAGCTTGCTTGTATTTAGTATGCTGTCACTAAATAATTGTGCAGTAAGACTCAGGGTTAAAAAAAAAAAATCCCCTCATAAGATGTTACAAGTGCCCCCTTGTACACTTGAATGGCAGTTAAGCAACCTAAGAAAAGCTACACCTCCATCCTCGCTGAATCTCCAAACACTTTCTGCCTCCTTTGAAAGCATTCCACTTTTCCAAGTGTTCCTGTTAACCCCGCCCAGTTCCCTTGCTGCCTCACTGAAATAATATCAGCCCCCACTGACCCCACTGCCAAAAAAAATACAGTATTTCTACTACATCCAGGTGTTAATGGAGAGTTTACATCTCACATTAGTGATACTTCTGCTGAATTTGGACATTGTGCAGCATTATTCTAGATATTAATGTAGCTTTGTTGGTCTTTGACTGTAAAGCATAGCTTTAAAAACACACTCAATACTCAAAATAATCGCATCATAGACTCTCCTCTTCATTTGCACTCCTTCATGATCAGCATTTCAATATGCCACCCTATAAACTTCAGAGAACTTTAGAAAGTAAGAGCAACATCTCCCCATCTGACCTGGTTAAACCACAGTTGACAGAGGGTCTACAGAAAAAAAACACTGTGTGGGGGGGAGATTTAAGTCTCAGGGTGGCTGTGGAGCCCTACAGACACAGTTCTCCACTCTATACTGCACTCACAAACACTCTTATTTTTCCTGCTGTTTCTGCGCACTGCAGACCCGAGGCGAGAGACAGAACAGACTTCTCTGACTCTGATAACATCTCCAGCCGGGCGTCAAAGAAACACTTTACAAATCATCCAGCGGGTCAACAGAAAGCAGCAGGACTGCACAGCCTCGCCCACAGCTCCTGAGTGGAGGTATTTCTCCATAGTATCTGCACTGTAGACCGTCATCATAAAACAGGTTCACTTTGACTGGGAACAGTGGAATAGCTGTAGAGAACAGCTAAAAATCAGACTGTAAAAAGTAGAAAATAATTAATCTAACATGCATATGGGATATTTGCCTGTCACTGTCAATGAAAAGTGTTTTTGAGCTCTGGTGCTCTTAAAGCTAGGATCAGACTTCATTTCATAGCAGAGCTAAAAGCACAAAGTGATTGACGCTGTTCCCTTCAAGGCCGTCTTCTTGTGAAACACTGAACAGTTTTCACTCAACATTGCAGTCCTTCTGGATGTCTTCCATTGACAAAAATGGCAACAATGCAATTCTGGGAAACAGGAAATTTTTACAGGGAATCAAATTTAACAAATAAGGCTGGTGGTTAATTTTTTTTGTTTTGTTTTTTTTGTTTTAAAACTCGAATATGTTGAATAATTCAAAGTCACCAAGGTCAAATATGGCTAGCAGACAAAAATAAACTAATATACTGAAGTGAGGAGTTGGTCAACATACTGGAATGTAAAACATCACACCTTGCAAATGTTGATATTGAGGTTTGTGGGCATGGAGGTCATGGGGTGCAAAAGGAAGAATGACCCGCCCCCCCCAAAACAGTATAAAGCTGAGGTTGGTGGGCATGTATGCCTTGAAGCAGGAGAGGCATCTTTAGAGCGGAGCTTTAGACTTTATGGCAGAACAAACTGAGAAAGAGGAAGAAAAAGGGACCTGAAGTTTTACATGATCATGCTTATTTATGTGCTGTTCCTAGAGTGAATACATTAGACATCATGACTGTGATATTACTGTTTTTCCTCAAAAGTATGCAAAAAATTTGGGGGGGGCAGAGAAACAAAATTCTGTAATATATCTCAGAGGAAAGACAGTTTCCAGGTCTTTTGCCAGCCACATTTATGAGATGTGACTCATCTGTTTTCTGCCGGTCAGAGCTGTAACTGCGGCAGCTCGCCAAGCTGACAACAACTCTGCTCACATCCAAGACCACAATGCAAACATCACATATACGGACACTCATGTCTCTCACATCCGCAAATATTAACAGAGCCATGTCCACAGGGACCGGCAGACTCTGAAGTCTATAAAGACTATGATAGGCTGATACCACAGATATATTCTTGCTCGCCTCCTACATTTGCTCTTTCTTTTATGGATTGTCATATTGCCAAAATAATTTCACTAGGAACACAAGGTTAAACCACAAAATGGTTTGATGACAGTATTTATGGAGTGAGTAACCTTACAATGCACCAGGAATAGAATATCACGAACCCTTTAGCGCTGAATAAACATCATGCTCAGTTTCTGGAGGTTATTTTTAAAGTTATTTGTTTGTTTTAACTTACGTTAGGCTGCTGTTTTTAAAAAATTTAAATAAAAATGTAATTTCTTAATATCCTCGTAAACCGCAGCTGTCTAATTCCAGTAATCGGTCATTTCAGGGGTGTTAAAGAAGGTCACTCTGCTTTAAGGAACCACATATTCTGAGTTGTTGCTGTGAGTCGGTGCGAGTTAAATTTCACATTCTCAGACACTTATTTCACTATTTTTGTTATTAATTAACCAGTTAAGCTTGTTATGTGGTAACAACCTTTAAATCTGCTACTTGGGAATTTCTCAGACTGAGATTTAATTGTATTCACTGGCTGTTCATTACCCTCCTAATTTGCCAATTTCTTCCAGAGGATGTGAGCAAAGTGCTGTGGAGTATCATAAATTTAACAACACGTCATTTTCCTACCCCATAATTAACAGTGGAGCCATAAAACAGAATCCATGAGCAGTTTCTTTCAGGATTTCATAGCTTAATCTGGAGAAAATCATTCACAAAGTTATAAATAGCAATGGTGGCGTTCGCTAGTACAGGTAGTTTTCAGCTCCTGTCTTGCTTCTGTGGTTTTTGCCTCTCTGTCACATAAAGAGTAAATCAATAGCAGACCCACACTTGTTTTTCCCTAAGAGATTTGGATTTAATAACCCAAAGTTATACTTTCACAGCATTTTCTCATCTTTACATCCCTGTCCAAACCGGTTCCAAGAAGGATTTTAAGGCCTTGAGAAACCCAACAATGAGTTTAAAGGGAAGTAGAGACTGCTGTGTTGGTCGGCAGCAGATGTTGGCTTTGGCTAAAGAAAGTGGTGCTGTTACTGAATACGGCTGCTCCGCTTCACTAGGAACACTACCCCCTTTCTAATCAACGCAGCCCTGCCAGTAAACCTCCACATTACCCCCACCTCTCACCCCAATTTTCTAATCTGAGTAAGACTGGATGGAAGTGTTCTTTTTTTCCCCCTGTGTGCCAACTCTGAGGCAAAACCTGTACTTCAGCATGCTCAGCTTGTCATCTTTCCACTTTATACAATAGTAGCCTTGTTTCAGAATTTACTCAAAATGACTTTTTCATCTTTTATCAATCTTTCAACAACAGGTCATTTATTTGGGAGCAAATTAAAGGCCAAAGACGCTTTCTCTTTCGGGTGAGTTTCATAAACAGTCGTCACAAAAAAAAAGGGCCTAGATACAGTTATATTAGCTATTCAAATGCAGAGACAACTGAATAAGAGCACTGTAGATAAAAAAGTAGGGAGGTTAGTGTGGCTAATTTGCATAATTTTTAACTCAGTTTACAAGTTACACAAAAGAAAAGAACTGTATTTACCAAAAAACAGGAAGAGTGTTAAGATTCTGCTAACAGCATTATTATTCCCTCAGTTTCTTTGCGTGAACTTGTGTGGTTGCCTTTTACAGTGTAGCAGTTTCCATTTCACTTCCAGTGTCAGAAGATCTGTGCCAGAAACAAGTGTTTAAGAATGGTAACTTCAATTTCTAACTCAAATAAAGAGTAAAAATCTCCAAGATTTCCTCTCTCTGGTGGGGTTTTAAAGTCCACATATCAGCCCTTAGCAGGTGGAAATCAAAGGTGAGGCTTTTTCCTGAGGAAGAGCTCAAAAAATGGCCTTGGCCATGACTGAAGGTGTGTTTGATTTGGCTCATGTGGAGCTCCGGCAGCACCTGGTTGGCAAGGCTAGGCAAAGCAGTTCACTAGGACCCTCCTGCAAAGCCCCTTGGATATACATCATAAGGGACTCGGTGAAGAATCCCTAAGGAGAGGGTGTATAAAATTTGTTTTAAAAAGTATAGCTCAGTTATGCTATTTTTTTTTTCATTTATATATTTATTAGTCACATTTGTGTAAGTGTTTCCACTTAACCAGTTTTATTACTGTGCCAGTGTGGCAGCACTGACTGGTTATGATACCCAGACCTTGCTATCTATAGCTGGTAATTAAATGCAGAGTGAGCACAAAAGTGAGCTGCTAAATGTGTCCAGCGTAATTTATTTCCTGTGAAACAGGCTGCCATTTACAAGTGTAGCCTGTACAAATACTGCAGTCATTTTACAGAAACGTGCCATCAAAGCCAAGGGAAGTGTACTACTTCTTTTTCTTTGTGTTCAAGGATGTCTTTTGGTCCTGTCTCCAGCAGTAACTTTATTCACCAGCTAAAATCCGTTTTCAGTTTAATATATTGGAATGTTTGTTGGAGCAAAAGTGAGCAAATTAAATATTACAATTTAAAATTGTTTTTCTTCCACAAAACTTTGGTAGTCTGTCCCACCAAAACTGTGAGAATGGGAGCTGAGTCAGCCTCATAACCTGCACATTATTATTAAGTGTGTGTGTGTGTGTGTGTGTGCGTGTGTGTGTGTGTGTGTGTGTGTGTGTGTGTGTGTGTGTGCGTGCGTGTCTGTGTGTGTGTGCGTGCGTGTCTGTGTGTGTGTGCGTGTGTGTCTGTGTGTGTGGTTATTGATTTGGAGTATATGAGTGTATCAGCTGGAGTTTTGATTCCAGTCTGATGTCCTCGTGTCCAAACAGGAGCCAAACTCAGAGACGCTGTCCTCCGCCATCGATGTTGCTGTGTTTTCATAAACGATCAGATATCGGCTGATCGATCAGCAAAGGATCGCTTCCATGTTGTTGCTGTGGATCTGGAGCTGTGCTGGAATGAGAGAATCCTTCAGGAAGCTTCTGTCTCGACTAAATGAAGTTTGTTACGGTCGCCGCCTGAGAGCAGACGCGCGTAAACATGGTGAAGCTGCTGCGGCTCGCAGTCAGAGCTTTAAACTCTTCTTTTCTTGAAACCGGGAACTCGGACGAGCTCGTCCAATTATCTGCCAGGTCCCTGTGAGAGCTGCTGAGAGTCAGCTTCCTGCTGTAATTGTCCTCATGCAGTCTGAAGGTTTGCGACACGTGTTTGCGTGGTCTATTTCAGTCCAAACAAACGCATGTGGCAGCACGCCCGGCCTCGTTTCTGCACTCCGCTTTAATTAATGTTCTCGGGGGGGGGGGGGGGGCGTCGGGGTTAAC
>VVHJ01026534.1:1412-16526 GCA_015107715.1 Tylochromis polylepis
TCAAATTTTTTTAAAAACCAAAAAAAAAAAAAACAAAACCCACCCCCCCCCCCCACACACACACACACACACACACACACACACACCCACACACACACGCAAACAAACGTATGACGTTTCCAGAAAAGCTGTTCTCCAGTGTTATGCCGTGTTGACATTAAAAGCTGTTGACAGAGAATTTCTGTGGTGCTTTTTTTTTGTTTTTGTTTGGTTCAGCATTCTTATAGGGTATTTAATCAAAGAGAGGTTGTTGAATCATATTAGGCAATCATAAGAACAGGAGAACTCTCAGGTGGCTGATTTTATAAGTATTAAACTAAGGGAAAAGTTGCGTGATAACATACAAAACTCTTTGTATCATTTAAAAGCCCCCGGTCCTTTGAGTGGTGAGACTGGACTAGAAAAGCTCTGTAAATGGTGTTTGATTTACCATTTAATGGAGCCAGCATCCTGAACATGGCAGACATTTGCAGCTCTCTGGCTTCCAACTGGCTCAGCCATATGTCAGAAACATGTCATTGGAAATGCTAATTGGCTTGATTGAGTCATTATTGCTGACAAGACAGAGTGCTGCTGTGTTTGTGGGCTCGTGTCTCCACCATGGATGTTTTGCAAGTTGTTATGAGTGCTACACAAAGGCTTTATCTTCAGTGTTTTTCTTTAGGCTGATATTCAGAGACCTAAATGCCATTACTGTGCTGTATAGTGTTTATTTTGAAGATGGAACTCAAAGGGAGGCAGTATCATGTGTGCTTAGTGCATTGGTTACCCAGGATAAATAACAAGTTATTGTTGTTTTGAGGGGGCGAAGGTGTTGTTTTTATACTTTCCTGAGGTGGGGAAGAACTGTTGAGAGGAGGACCTGTTGAATGATACTTAAATGTCGTACACATTAATACACTTAATATCAAATCAGTGTGCTCCCTTTGCTCACCTTACTGATAAGTTTATTCGCTGATTTTTTTTAATTTTTTTTTTTTTAATTTCTTTTTCCCCACAAATGCTTTTATAAAAATTCTAGAGTTGCTCTTAAATCTCAGCATATTTGAAATGTAAGTCTGTATGGGTGTGGCAGAGCATTTCAACAATAAGAGCCTTTTTTTACTTAAGTCATCCTAGAGTAAAAAGATTAAAATACTGCCAGTGTGACCTTTTTTTTTTTTTTCTACTTTAAAAAGCTAAAAGTACAGTTTTAACTACCGCTTTTCCTTCTTGTGATGGCATAACTCTATTTGAATTGTTTAAAAGAATATTTTTGGAATTTCAAGAATTACATGTATTTTGTGTGTGTTTGTTTCTGATTTTCTAGGAATGTAACACCACACACACAGGTGGATTTCAAAGTCTGGAGCCACCACACCCTGAAAGCAGATGCTCTGCTGGGCAAAGCCACACTGGACCTCACTCGAGCCTTGGAAGAGCATGACAGAAAATGTATGAAACGTTTTTGTTACAAAAAGTACCAAATGATACCCATGTAGAAAGTGTAGGTTGTAATTTGTTTTTTGTAAAATCTGTTTAGTAAATATACAGTTAGGACGGTATTAAAACAGGGTTTTTTCCAGCTCAAAAAACGTTTCCAGGAGAAACTCGACAAAAAAACACTTCATTAAGGTTTGCTTAAATCAGCCTCACTAGTACTACGTGTTGCATGACCTTGATCATATCCTCCAAAGATGCAGAAGCATAGTGTCATGTAATTGTAGTTTTTTTGTTTGTTTTTTTTACATTATTTTTAATTATTATTTGCTGTTTCTAATGCCATCCTTGCTTTGGCTCCACAGTAGAGAATGTGAAGGAAGTACTAAAGCTGAGTGCGGAGCAGAAGGGGGTCATAGTGCCCATGGGGGAGCTAACTGTGTACCTTGATGGACTCACTGTGACTGACCAGGAGGAACTGGCACCACTTACCAACGGCAATGCACCAAATGGCTCCAGTGAGCTCAGTGTTTATGTTAGGGGTGGGTGTGTTTTTGGTTTTTTTTTTAAAGGGAGGGGAGGGGCGGAGTGGTCTTTCATCTGCAATAACAGCATATGAAGGGATTGTGCATACAAATTTAATTGAATGCATTTACTAACATACATAATCCCATTATCTCTAAGCTAACATTGTTTTCTTAAATCTTCAGAGGTCCAACAGAATGGTGATGCCATCCATGAAAATGGAGATTCATCTTCCTCATCCTCAAGGGCTGCCAACAGGTAAAACTGAATAAACAAACTAACCTTGTTTGGGACATTTTATGTTCACCCGCATAGTTTCCCCCCCACGAAAAGCAAATTTTGTCTACTTCTCTTTGCCTGAAATAGTTTTTGGCCTGTTGAGAATTACTGCTTCAAGTCACGAAGCATGCTTATTCTCAAGTAAAAGAATGCTAACAGACCGATAAGTGTGTTAGCTTTGTTTTAATGCAATAAGCTGTGTTGGAATACATAAAGCCATATTTTTCATTGTTGTTGATACTCATATCCTGTTTTTTGCTAGCCCCCTGAGGTCTGTGTCTTGTCTTTCTGTGTCTTGCTATTTCTCAGTTCAGACCATCCCCTTTATGTTTTAAGTTCTCACGCTAGCTGCTTATGGCAGTTTTATCTGTCACACTGGAAAAGTGCCCTTCAGTGAGCTGTACTAGCTTCTATTGGAGAGCCACAAAAAAAACTACTCTTCACAGCAGATGGGGGGTGGTTATGAGGGTTGTGGCTGCCTGGCTCCTCTCTGCATTGCAGCTGCTGAGAAGACTGCAAGACACAAACAGTGGGATATTTAAAGCCGTTTCCACTTCCTGAGAGTTCCAGAAATGTGCAAGTAGACAGACAGATTGCAAACATGGCGAGCCGAAGGACAATTGTGGCAGGCAGACATAATTTTCCTCATGTCATTGTTACCTAAACATTGAAACCCTACACACGCATCTTGAAAAGCAACAAATATATGCATGTGAATCCAGCTCTCTCTAAACAATAATTTGTGAACAAATCCCCTTTAAACCTTTTAAGAAATGCATAAAATAATGACTAATTTTGAAATCATTTTTACATAACATTAATAATCAAAGCGAGGATGTTCTAAGAGGCCACAAGAAACTGTGCCTTAGTGCTTGCTTGAACTTCAAATGCTACTACATTAAATTTCCCCCAAATTGTTGTGAACATAAAATGTTTGTGGGTTTGATTAAGTAAACAGTTTTAACTGTTGCAAGTTCTTCCCCCCCAAAAAATCTATCTGCTTCATTGGGGTTGTACAAAGGTAGCTAGCAATCTTGCAAACTGCATAGAATTTTTAGTTGCAAATAAACTGTGATTCTTGCACAGAAGTATATGACATGTCGCCCACTCCTTTAACATCCTAGACAGTATAAAACATGGATGTAGCTTCTGGCTGGAAAAATGATGCTACTGTGGCTTAATTCTGTCTCTTGGCCATCAGATGGCAAACACATTTCCAGTCCTACAGAAGCCTTTGGAAAATGAAAAACAATTTCCTGCTATATTAATGGGCTCGGTCATTTATGTATTCATTTACATGTTGACTAATAAATCTTGATCATGCAGTATTTCAGAATGGATTCATTATCCAGGGCATCTTCATTTCCTAAAGACTTGTGATTGACAAGACTTTAGCCAATGAGCAAGCAGATTCACAGTTAGACCTGCCCCTCCTCATCACATCTGTTTTTTGTTTGTTTGTTTTTATTTTAAACCAAGATGGCGATGATGAATACGCTAATCTGGAGGCTTCAAAACAGAAATTCAGAAACCAGTGGATGCTGTCACAGTAGCTACAGCTATCTTTTATAGTGTCTATGCAACCTACATTTTTTTGTGTGTGTTATTATTTTAGCGCTTTTGTGTTAACACCTGCAGACAATTCAGACTTACTTAAAACCCTCAGTGCTCAGCAAAACTTGGCTCTAAATTATTGTTGTTACTGTTAAGTGATCTGTATCATTTCACACAGAAGGCCTTTTACTCCTTTTGAAATGCCTGTGCCTTGATTTCTCTCATTCTGTTTATTCCTCTTTGATTTGTTGCATTTCCTTTGTTTTTTCCCCCTCAGTTTTTGTCTTCAAACTGTGCATGTTGTTCTGTTTTTGTAATTGGTACCCTGTCTTTTGTCTCAGCATCACGTCCACTTGCCTTAAGCAGCAGGTCCACCTGGGTTTGACTCAGTGTTTGAAAATCTGTTGGCATCCACTTCCTGTGCACGGCATCTTAACAGGTTTAGAGTTTCAATTATAGGGAGAACTTTTATGACTTGTAAATATGCTGACTAGTAAAAAACTAATTAATGTGAGTTATCTGCATTTGCGATCTCTTTTGGGTTTTCCTAATCGCTGAGTGAAGACCCACCTCTCACCAAGACAAAGGCTGGCCTTCACAGCAGGTTTTGCGATGGTCCCTTTCTGTCAGCTCACAAAGGAGCCTCTTTAGTTGTGCTCATTACATCACTGTACCATCCTACTATAGCCTGTTTTCCCCTACAAAACAATCAGTTCAGTGTTACAACTCAAATCCGATACCCATGCATGCAGTGAAGTAGCACACAGTTGCTCATTCTCATGAACAATTCAGATTTGATTTAAAAAAAAAAGAAAAAAAAGATGAAATCTCCTGTTTTTTATCCTAAAGCACAGTGAATGGTACAGACTTGGGCCCGAGGTCAGGTTCCTGTTCAGCCTCCAGTGGTGCGGACGGTCAGGTGCCTTCAAGCTCCTGCAGCCCTGCTCTTGGTCATGTCGTCAACGGAGACTCCACAACCAACTCCACCCCTGTCCACCAACCCTCAGACAGTGATACTGAGAGTAGGATGGGTGAGTTTGCACATGCTGTGCACTAATGAGCTAATTTATCTTTGTTTTTTGCTTTTTATTTTATTTTAGGAAAAAATAACTTATACGATTTGGATAATACAGATCATTATTAGAGCACCCTGGTAACATTTATGTTATAGTGGCTTGGATGGTCTCAGACCATCTCAGGTTTATGCTCTCCATGGTTGATGTGAACAGTAGAGAAGAGGAGTAATTACATTAAGGGAAGCCTTTAATCTCCACTGCTCTCAGCACCTCTATCCAATCTCCTTGGAAAGAAAAACGAAAAGCGAAGTGAAAGCAGAACTCACTTAAACTCGGAGGGCAGGCCACACTGAGCTGAGGTTGATGACGGAATATTAATTTTTTACTGGCATTGCAGATAAAGAACACACACACACAGCTGGAACAAATGGAAACTAGCAGTGTCGGGTTATTAGAATACCAAACTGGTACCTGGTAAGAGTTCCATAGGCTACCTTTGGTGCATGAAAAGTAGCTCAAGTAACCAGTTTTCACCTTCTAAAAATTTGTTTTCAATTAATAACCTTCTCATCCATTTTGTGCTCATAAATTTCAATGTAGTAGATGCATTTACCTTCAGAGATCCTTGCTGATAAGCCATTTTCTTTCACTTTATCCATGTTCTGTGGACGTGCAGATTCCTGGACTGTTACACTAAAAGTCAGTTGTTGCAGACAAGTGTTTAAAAGAATGATTATTTTTTTTAAATTAATTTATTTTTTGCCCTTGAGACATTACTGAAATCAAGCCGTGGATGGATTGAGTCGTACAACTAAACAGCACTCTTGTCTTATTGTGACTTGCCTGCAGTCAATGGGGAGTCCTGTGATGCTGCTGAAGGGCAGTCGTCTACTACTAGAAGTGATGTGCTGCCCTCTGGAAATGACCACGAGGACTGCATTCAAGATGCTGCCCTGCCAGACTCTGACACAGCACCAAATAGCACATCTCAACCCCCGCCAGCTTCCACATCATCTTCAACCTCTTCTGTTGCTGCTAATTCTGCCACTGCCATTGCTGCCTCCTCTTCTTCCTCAACATTCACCTCTCCAAACCAAGGGGTCACCACGTCCTCATCATCCTCCCCAGCACTTGCAGAAGCAAATGCTTCAGGAAGTGGAGGTGGTAGCAGTAGTAGCAGTGCAACAGTAACTACAGATGGGGCCAAGCCCAGGCAGCAGGTCCCCAATGCTGGAGCCTCAGATCCTCTACCACCAGGGTAAAAAAAAACAACAACAAAAAAACCCCAACAACCCTTGCTCCTCATTTACTGATCAGTATGACTGTATTTATTTTATTTATTTTTTTCACACCGCCTATAGGACACCTAAACACCAGTGCACACACAAATATGACAATAGTAGAGTGACCTTGACCAGAATTTTTCATCCTTTGTTTGTTGTTAAATTTTGCATCTTTTAGGTGGGAGCAGAGAAAAGACCCACATGGGAGAACATATTATGTAGACCACAACACCAGGACTACTACCTGGGAAAGACCACAGCCGCTACCACCAGGGTGAGGGTCTCACCTTTGTCTTAGGTTGTTGTCACACTTACTGTGTTCATGTTTGATTTAAACAGACTAAACACGGCAAGTGCACTCGGGGGCAGACCGAAACAACAGTTCCAAATGAACTACAGAGCAGTGCATTTACGGTGTGAACGTGATCCGACCTCGATCCAAACCAACTACCAGATGTACATTGCAAGTCTGAGCAAACAAAATTCCCGTAGCCACGTATGCTTTGCATTCTGGGATCCACCAAAGTACTATAGTGCAGGTCTGTACAGGCTAGCAACTAGCTGTGAATTGAATTCTCCATGGTCTCCTATAGTCCAGAACACAGCACCTTCTTTCTATATTTACTTTTGTTGTTTTCAGGTGTAAGTAGTTATTTCAGTCTTTTTGTTTAATCACTTACATGCCAGTTTCAGGCATCGATATGTATTTTTATGTGTATTTCTCCATTTTTACCATCCCATCTCATTCATTCTACCAGTTGGGAACGTCGAGTGGATGACCGGGGTAGGATCTATTATGTGGACCACAACACCCGTACCACCACATGGCAGCGTCCCACTATGGAATCGGTGCGCAATTTTGAGCAGTGGCAGAGCCAGCGCAGCCAGCTGCAGGGAGCTATGCACCAGTTTAACCAGAGATACCTCTACTCTGTAAGACTCATCACCACACTCACTCTTCTGCCTAGTTACTTGTGTTTTCATATTTATACATATAAATAAGTAACTTACATGCTGCCCGTTTTAAAAGAGAGGCTCTAATACATTCAAAAATAGCAATATTTTGATCACATTATTATTAGTATGTAGACCAAGTCATATCCCTTTTTCTTTTAGAAGTCAAGGTCCTCATTAAAAAAAAAACCCTTAGTGACTGGAAAATTTGCTCTTTTCACTTGTTTTTATGACAAGTGCCCTGTAAATAAACACATTTACAGAGTAAAAGCAACTCCCAGCATTAATTCCTATTATAAAAGTATAATTTTGCTGACTAAAGATGCTGCTATCTGCCATCCTTTGATTGTTCTCTCTGTGTAATCTGTGCATTATTGACTCAGCAGACCAACAGCTTTCAGGGTTTATCAGCTTGTTACTTATCCACCACTACAGAAAATGGCAGACAACAGCGTCTCTGACCACTTTAGATTGGCTCTAGCTTGAATGTAGAAATGTGGTTTTCTTCCCCAATTTTACAGTCTCCCTTAGCCGCCTCAGTAAACAGGTTGTTGTCAGTCTTATCTTCATGATGAGCTCAGACATTCAAAGGAGCAGCTGTTGATGGTCATCTTTCCACCCTTAATCTCGTCTTGTTGTCTGGGAACTTTTGTTTTGGAAACCTACTTACTCAATATATTGCTTGGCACCCAGCCCAGCTCATTTAGCTCAAAGATGAGAACCAGAACTTAATGTATGAGAGGCGGTCTTTTGTCAGTGATTTCGTCTTCACATCTTCATGATTAGTTTACAGCATCAATAAAAAGGCAAGGAGCTAGTAAGCTCCTACCAGTAGGAGCTACAAAGACCAGTTCACATCAAGGACACATCAACAAATAGTTTTTGAGCAATATATTTTTTTGAATTTTAATTTTGCTTTTGGGTTTTTTTGTGACTAGATTTGCACCTTCCCGGTGTTTCCTTAATGGATGTCTATCTGTGTGTCCCTTGTTTGCAGGCATCCATGATGTCTGCTGAAAATGACCCTCTTGGCCCACTGCCTCCTGGTTGGGGTGAGCTGACATTCGTTTTTGTTCTAAAAGCTGTGCTTGCTTTTGCTGGTGTCAGTACTTTGTGTTCTGTACTTAAAAAAGGGGAGCTAGGAGTACATCAGCAGTTCTTAATAAGGTAAGCAGTCATGCTAGGTTTCTACACGTGCAGAGAGGGAACAACACACCTGGAAGGTAGGTTGTTCCCTCTCTTCTTGCTAAAGTCCTTTAGAGGTCACACCATTGCTCACAGGTCCTTGTTCTTTTTGTTGCTGGATGTTTGGGAAAATGGCTATATGTTTTGGATCTTTATTATATTGCAGAATACATTTGGACCAATCATTCACCTCCCCTTTGGTGTTTCGTGCCGGATTGTGTTGTGTGGCTTTATTTTGAACATGTTAAAATAATATAACAACGATAAAGAAAAGAAAGGGGAAAATGCATTTAGTGTTACTAAAACTTTTGCAAAGTGCTGTACATATTGTCTGTTTCTATGCCAGATTCTGAAATATGTATAATACATGCATATTTTGAATATACCCCAATTTGTTTGATCTGTTAAGTATCAGGGCTCTGCTCAATGATTCATTAACTAACAGCGTTTTCTGTGTTTACGTCTGCACTGATGTGTAGGGGCAAGTGTCTCTTATGTCTGTTGCTACACTACAGATTTCTTGTTTATTTTAATGTATTTCAGAGAGGCGTGTTGACTCCAATGATCGAGTGTACTTTGTCAACCATAACACAAAGACAACACAGTGGGAAGACCCTCGAACCCAAGGGTGAGTGCCAGAAAAAAACACTACAGACAAACTGTACCAGTGTGGCCTTATGGTGCAAACCACTGACTTCACCGTGCAGCACTACTTTGTGTTAACTTTACTAGTAGCCACACAGTGACTTCTTGATATAAAAACAGCATTTTTCTTGAACAGCATGCAGGAGTTTATGGTCAGATGGGACAGATTAAACTATTGCCATCTAACCAGTTGTACCTGCTTTACTGTCAGTACCTGGAAGCCTATCATTTCCTTATTTTTCTATCATGAAACCTGTTAAATCTATTTGGAAAGCTGCAAGAAACTGCAACACCCTGTGTGTCTTCATCTAATCTTAATGTACTATAACCCTTGCAGGTTTTGCAGAACCAATATGTTGTTCAGCCAGTAAAGTTGAGCAAAAAAACAAGGAAACCCAAAGGAATTCAATTAAATTAGCATTTAAAATTAGATTCAGTTCAGTGCAAAAAATTACTGAAAATGGTTAAACACAAAACTCTTCCTGCTGTTCATTTGATGGTTTAGAGCCAAAATTCACTTTAAAAGGAATATTAACATTTAGATTATTTTACTGTTTTGTCTTTGGTTAATGCTAACTTGTTTTCTATCACTCTTTAGTAGTGAAGTAAAGATCTGCCAGACAGTTTCAATTTGGACTTTGTCCTTGTAGATAATGTCTGTGTTCAGCAGCTACATACCTACATATCACTGTGCATCTGTGTGCCTGCAGGCTACAGAATGAGGATCCTCTGCCTGAAGGTTGGGAGATCCGGTACACAAGGGAAGGAGTTCGCTACTTTGTGGATCACAATACCCGAACCACAACTTTCAGCGACCCCCGCACCGGAAAGTCTTCTGTGTAAGAACACCTTTCAAATTAATTTATGTGCCAGGAGTCTGAAGAGCCGTAGCTTCGTGTGCTTATGTAAAGTTTATGGCCATGTTTAATGAGGCCAGCTGGAGTTATTTTGGGATTTAATTTAGCTATATATATATATATATATATATATGTGTGTGTGTATGCCTAGAGCATATTTTCCATGCAGGGCAAATACTGAAAAACATAAATGGATGCAACTGTTTACATCTGCTGGAGAAAGCTTTTCTATTGCACCTGTCAGACTCCACATTTTTACCTCTAAATCTTTTCTCCTCAGCACCAAAGGTCCTCAGATTGCATACGAGCGCAGCTTTCGATGGAAGCTTGCCCATTTTCGCTACTTGTGCCAGGTTTGTGTTTCCTCTCACTTAATCTCTCACTTTCTTTAATTCTTTAACTTGATCTTCCAATTTCCTAATCTCGCTCTAATACATTTTTGTTCTTGTCTCCACTCAGTCTAATGCTCTCCCAAGCCATGTGAAGATCACTGTCTCCAGGCAGACACTGTTTGAAGACTCCTTTCAGCAAGTAAGTGGGTCTTTTTCTTTGTGTTTAAGCTGATGTTTACAGCACATAAGGTAATAGCTTAGTGCATTGATCTGTCACAGCCTGAATGGCTGGTTCATTTGTTTTCCCCAAATATACAACACAAAAAAAAATTGAGGCACTTGATCATCACGGACTCAGTTCAACTTCAGGTTATCTGTTTTCCCAGTTAGGAAGCATAAACCATGAAGCACAGCTCATTTCAGCTGCTTTGGTGCAAATCAAAGTGACACTGGGTGTAGTGGAGAGGCAATAAGACACCCCCCAGAAACTGAATGGTTTTGTAGGCGGTGCCCGCCGACCATTACTCTCTCCTTATCCCTCTGACTGACTGAGGGTTTGTTTTGTGGGTTGTCTTTCAAGTGCACCTGTTGTCACTTTGATATGCACAAAAGCAGCTAAAATAGATTCACAGCGACTGATGCTCCCTAGCTGGGCACAGTGATATCCCTGAAATTTAACAGACTTTGTGTTATACTTTAATGATCAAGTGTTCTTTATTTATTTTTGTACAATGTGTATTCAAAACTGTCCCCCCCATCACTTGCTGATGTTGTGTGTATGTGCTAACTGTCTCTTAGATTATGGCCCTGAAGCCTTACGACTTGAGGAGGCGATTGTATGTCATCTTCAGAGGCGAGGAGGGTCTGGATTATGGTGGCCTGGCCCGGTAATAAAGAAAAAAATAAAAGAAATATAATTTTAACTTTAAAGAATTCCAAAGCATATTTGTGTGTAAAGAGTAAATGAAAATGTGCTCTCCATCTCACTCTTCTCTTTACAGGGAGTGGTTCTTCTTGTTGTCCCATGAAGTGCTGAACCCCATGTACTGTCTGTTTGAATACGCTGGCAAAAGCAACTATTGTCTGCAGATCAACCCGGCCTCAGCCATCAACCCCGACCACCTCTCCTACTTCTGCTTCATAGGCCGCTTTATTGCAATGGCACGTTCACTTGATTCTTGCACACATTAAAACCATCATGACAACACAAATGGTTGTGTTATAGTAGATTACAGGTGGTTTGTCAACCAGTATCTGATATCCAGCGTGTTTATTTACTGGGCTAGTATTTAAGAACAGGTGGTCGAGTTATTTTTTTTTTTAAGGCCAGAGTCATATTTTGGAAATAGTTACTTTATAATCATAAGAGCTTAAGAGAGAAATTCAGTCATTGTTTGAATGTCTGAGTGTTGTTTTACATTGCCCAATATTTATTTATTTTGTTAGTATGCAATTACACATATGCAGACTGTCTGCGATCTGCATATCTTGATGCTTTCTGATTGACTAGCAGTTAAAGAACCTTATCTCCTCTTGATTACCCTCAGGCACTTTTCCATGGCAAGTTCATTGACACAGGCTTCTCTCTGCCTTTCTACAAACGCATGCTGAACAAGAAGCTAATACTCAAAGACCTTGAGTCCATTGACCCAGAGTTCTACAACTCACTCATATGGATCAGGTAATTTATCTCTCCTGTGTTAGAGGCCCTACCATATTGTATTCATTTGAGAAGAGAGCATGGCTAGAAAATTAATTTCACTGCACTTATTATTGAGTGGAGCTTTTTGATTAAAGAGCCACAGCGTGTAACTCTTAATTTGATTATTTGGAAAGTTTCCCTTTGCTTGACTTTGCTTAGAATAACTCTCAAGGTCCCTTGACCGTTATTGAAGAGCTATCGTTACTGGGTGCTTTTCAAGCAAATTTGTTGATAGAAGAAATTGTGGAGTTTATTTAGGCTAGTGGAGAGTACAGCGGTCATATCAAAGTGTTGCTCTTAGAACGCCATGTACAAATAATGCTTGTCAAATACATCGGTATAATTTCTCAAACTATTGCTGAGTCAAGACTGTAAGTAAAAGGCAACAGTACATAATTGTTTTGTTTTTGGTCCCGAGTACAAGGAACAAACTGTAAATAACACCTGGAGTCAAGTCAGTTTCATTTATGCAGTCTGCTATGTTTTGGTAGGGTTTATAGTGTACAGACAACATACAACACTCTGTTTTTTGTCCTCTTATTTGGATAAGTAAACCCCATAAAATAATTAACTACTTAAAGAACTGAGAAACCTCAAGAAAAACATTTGTAGTGACGTCCCTTTCCTACTGCGAACAAACATGTTGTGTTTCAAATACATTTCCATTGTGCTTCATATTGAATCCTCAAAACAGCTTTTATGACAGCTTTGTAAAATTTTAAAGTGTCTCGACCACCTGGGATGGTTTCCATTTAATCACTGCTCCTAGTTAATGTCTAACTGGAATTTCTTGGCCTTTTAATGACGTGGTCATTTTGCCAGGGTGGTGTTTTCATACAGCAAACGATCTGTTCCACTAACCGTATTTTAGCAAGAACTGCTGAACTTTAGTTTTGAAAGTTTTTTGTACGGTTTCACCTGTATGTCTTCAAGTGTTTCTCCTCGCTGACAGCTTCTTCAAGTACAACTGCAGTTTGATTAACCAGTGTGCTTTACAGCTGGTTCATGCTGTGTTTAGTACTGTTGGAAAAGCATTACAAAGCGGTGACCTAACGCAGCTGTTTAAAAGGATGATGGAGTAAAAGGTGGCAGCTTTGAAGAAACTAAAATGCAGACCATGTTTTGATTTGATTAACAATAATGTAGAAACTGGGAATGGATGACAGTGAAAAAAAAAACGGGGACCATCTTGTAATGGGGTTATTTATACCAGCTTTGCCCCCTGCTTTATTTGCTTTTTACTCATTCTTGAACTTAACCTCCTGCATTAGAAGTCAGAAAACATTTTACCACAGAAGTATGGAAAGAGGACAGGTTATCCACGTACAAAAAGGCCAACTTCAGAATATCTCAGAGATAAAAATCAAGAGTGTTTGAAACAAACACGGTTCCCTGTGTGTCTCCGTGATATTAAACAACACATTAACAAACAGATATGTTTAAATTTGGTTGTACTGTGGCAACATCTCTGTCTCGTCTTTCCTCAGGGACAACAACATCGAGGAATGCTGTC
Source organism: Tylochromis polylepis (assembly GCA_015107715.1). Lineage (NCBI taxonomy): Eukaryota > Metazoa > Chordata > Actinopteri > Cichliformes > Cichlidae > Tylochromis > Tylochromis polylepis. Next base: position 14,677 of record VVHJ01026534.1, read on the forward strand.
TGGAGATGTTCTTCTCTGTGGACATGGAGATCTTGGGGAAGATCACCTCTCATGACCTCAAACCCAATGGTGCCAACATCCAAGTCACTGAAGAGAACAAGGAGGAGTATATCAGGTTCACGGCCTTTGTTTTATCATTACAGCCCCCCCACCCCCAGACAAAAAAACCCAAAACTCACCTCTGAATATCATTTAAAGTAAATTTTAAAGAAGATTTGTACTGTTTGGCTTGCAGTCTAATGGCAGAGTGGAGGTTCTCTCGTGGGGTGGAAGGTCAAACCAAAGCTTTTCTCGATGGCTTCAATGAGGTGGTTCCACTTCAGTGGCTCCAGTACTTTGATGAAAAAGAGCTTGAGGTGAGCACCATTTCTTTTTAAAAATCTGTTTTAATGACTTCTGTTGTCTGTTTAAATGTAATACTAACTTGTACCTAATACTAATTTAATAACAAACTTACCACATGACACAGTTTGTTTGGTAATGAATCCTGGAAATAAAACCATACCCAGCTACAGTGGAATGATGTTGGTTTATATCCTCTGTGTTTGTGAGAATTACCTTTTGTGTGTGTGTGATCCAGGTGATGCTGTGTGGCATGCAGGAAGTAGACTTGCAGGACTGGCAGAGAAACACTGTGTATCGTCACTACACCAGGAACAGCAAACAGATCATCTGGTTCTGGCAGGTACAGAAATGCACAGCCTTACAGGTTGTTCTTTTTGCTCAGTTTAAACATTTATTTGATGAAAGAACTGAAAGATTGCCTTCTGTTCCTGTTAATTAAAGTTTGCTCAGTTTGTGTTTTCTTTCCCTCCAAGTAGCAGTAAAACAAGCTCTTAGTGCAGGATTTGATCAAATAATTGAACTTCAAGAAATAGCTATAGTTTTTTCTTAATGTGTCTCATATTGCCTTAAATTCCCCTTGTAACCTACATGGATGAAGGTCCTCATCGACTTAGTCGTAGAAAGTCCGTGATGAATGTGTGTGGCGTCATTTCCTTCCCTGCAGCTGGTGAAAGAGGTCGACAATGAGGTGCGACTACGGCTCATGCAGTTTGTCACTGGAACCTGCAGGCTTCCTCTGGGCGGCTTTGCTGAACTCATGGGTCAGTGAGAGACGAGCATGCTTACTAAACATACTATTTATATATCCTTAATCCTTTTATTTTTTTTCTTAATCCTCTTTTTCCTTCACATTGCAGGAAGTAACGGACCGCAGAAGTTCTGCATTGAGAAGGTGGGGAAAGATACGTGGCTTCCTCGGAGCCACACGTGGTGAGTGCTTGACCTCTGGCCTCTTTACTTGACCACTATGTCTCATAATGTTGTGCAGTGAATTTTACATCAGCATATTTTAGCATCTCAGTCATCACCACAGATGCAATGAGCTCATGAGAAAGGTATAGCTACATATACGCAACAAAAATATAAACGCAACACCTTTGTTTCTGCTCCCATTTTCCATGAGATGGACTTAAAGATCTAAAATTCATTCCAGATACACAATATTACCATTTCTCTCAAACATTGTTCACAAATCAGTCTAAATGTGTGATAGTGAGCACTTCTGCTTTGCTAAGATAATCCATCCCACCTCACAGGTGTGCCACATCAAGATGCTGATCTGACATCATGAGTAGTGCACAGGTGTACCTTATACTGCCCACAATAAAAGGCCACCCTGGAATGTGCAGTTTTTTGCTTTATTGGGGGTCTGGGGACTCAGAACCAGTCAGTATCTGGTGTGACCACCATTTGCCTCATGCAGTGCAACACATCTTCTTCGCATAGAGTTTATCAGATTGTCAATTGTGGCCTGTGGAATGTTGGTCCACTCCTCTTCAATGGCT
>VVHJ01026536.1:0-15116 GCA_015107715.1 Tylochromis polylepis
CGCAATAGTTACTTTTCCTAGTAATTAGTTACTTTTATAATATTGTAACTCAGTTACTAACTCAGTTACTTTTTTAAAGAAGTAACTAGTAACTATAACTAATTACTTTTTCAACGTAACTTGCTCAACACTGATGAAATGTGACATTGGCTAGCGAAACCAAGAAAAGTCATTTATGCTGTAAAGCTTGGCATTTTTTTTTAAAAAGGTGCAGCTTTTTACCTCCTTTTTGGAAGTACAGTGGCTTAGGAGTTAGCGCTTCACAGCAAGAGGAATCTGAATGGTCTGCACATGAGGGTTTTGAAAGTTTTGGTGTCTCCTATCACAAAAAATATGCTAGGTTAGAGCTGTCGAGGACACTCAAAAGAGATTATGAAGTGGGGGGGTTACCTGGCTGTTCCACATAACAATATTATGTGAACTCTATTGGAAACTGGGCTTCTACTTTATGTTTATTGAACTCAGTTTATAGTGCATAAATGTCACTGACAGTAGGAAAGAACTGATAGTTTAAAAACACCTGAAAGTCACTGTCTGCAATTTTGTCATTGGCACTGTTTAGGCACAGTTTGGGGAGTTTTCCCTTGTAAGTCAGGGGCTAATGATAGAGGGCGTTGGAGGCTGCAGCTGAGCAGATACATGTAAATCCTCTTGAAGCTAATTGTGATATTGAGCTAGACAAATAAAATTGACTTGACTTTACTTAATTTGGGGCAGTTTATTGAATAAAGTTTATAATTCTTTGGCTGTGTGAGTTTTGGCAGGTTTAGCAGACTACGGCTCCTGCAGCTGATAATTAACATCCCCACCACAATCATATCAGCAGTGGACAATGCTGGCAGTTTTCTGAATTTTCTGCTGCTCAGTAAGTTCTCCTCATATAGTAAATCCCAAATATTGTGTTCAATTGTATTGTATTGTCCCATTTGTTTGCCTGATTTTGCAGAATAATTTAATGTGAATGCAGTGTGTGTGTGTGTTTCTCTCTGCCTCTTCCTTTGCACAATTTTAAGAGCTTGTGTGTCTGTGTGTGTGCATGTGTGCATTAGCAACTGACATAGCTGTCAGCTTGGCTGATGCCCAGGAAGCCACATCCAAATATTCACAGCTGTTGGGCCAATCCTCTGTGGCAATCCTGACACACTTTTGTTTTGAAATACACGCTAACAATTAATTCTGGTTCCATTATGGAGTAACTCCAAATCATGTTGGTTATACGGGGGAAGAGCAGGAAACGATGAATGTTAGAGTCTCATTACAATGCCTTTGATGAGTTCATCACATCAGGGTTGGCTAATGAGTTTGAAAGGCGAGTGTCTGCTTTGCTCAGGGCTTGCTGACAGCAACAAAAGCCTGTGAGCCCTCTGTGGTGATGCCTTAGTTGTGGAGTAGCCTTGTCAGGATTTGACAGTTCTGCACAATGGAAAAACTATGTGAAATGCTCTCTTTGTTATGTGCTAATCAGCGTGAATCCGATCAATGATTTATTTGAAAGTATTTCCACTCGTCAGTTGATTCATCGTTTTTTTTGTGCTTTGTGTGCATATGGTGTTAGGGTATTTATGATATGATCTGAATCTATGAGTCCCTTCATCCATGCCACCTGCTCTTACTATTAGGGTCTTCATTAATCCAACTTCTTGAGCCCAGATACAGATATCTTGGCTTTAGGGCTTTAGGTAATGGCTCATATGAGTACTGATCCAACTAGTGTTACATAAATAACCTGTATTCCTCACAGTGAGGAAGAAAGTGTGAAATCCTTTGTCTACATAAGGCTCAGTAAAACTGAAAAACAAAATCCAACAAAAACATGACTGTACAGTTGCCAAAATTGCATTCATTATAATAAAAAATGGGACAATGTCACTCTTTTTCACTGCATGCATCTACCTACTGAGCAAAATAGAAAGAAACAACTGCAAGCGTAATAAAAGCTTATACAGTCCCATTTGGTCAATGGCCGCTTTTCATCGACAGCTACAAACAAACCAAACTTATTGGTACAATCAGAGGACACAGTGCACTCAGAAAACCATAGGACTGAGTGGCTCTGCTCCATAAATAGGCCTGTAGTTGCAGATATCTGATTAAGCTGTTTAAGTCCGTCTGTTTCTCTTTGTAGTTGTCCACACTCCAATGCATTATGAAACATGCTTGATATTGGTCTTTAAATACTGTTCTCCACACTTGTATCCATATATTGTAATTTATCAACCTGTTCCTGACTCACTATAACAGTGGCATTTGGTGGCTTTTTACAGAAAAGCAGGCAACGTCAATGACTCCAAATCGTCGTAATGAGCAATTCAGCTGTTTAACACACCAATGGGATACGTTGCCATACCATTTCATCATTTTCTGCTGCCTGCTTTTCCCTGTCTGACAGTGTCTCTCCTGCATCTTGGTGCACTCAGCCTGGACGTCTTCACCTTTCTGCATTGAACACTCCTTCCTATTGCTATTATGTTTAAAATATATTATACAGAAAAATAAATAGTTTAAATATTATTTTCTGTAATGAAGAATTATTTCTGATGCCTTCCTGTAATAAAAGTAGCGGTTCCATGCTAAGAAAACACTTAATGTATCAAGAGTAGCAGAAAATGTAGGAAAATGTCAGTGTTTTTATATGGATTAACATTACAGTTACGTTTCTGTTGGATACTTGGTGACGCACCATATTTTATAAAGTCATCATGTGTTTATAATGTTATCCAGTGAGACCTTATATCTCTAAAAGGGAGGTTTTTCATCAGTTCAGAAAAACAGACCTACACCTTACTTAACAGTTTATATAACCTTTATATGTTATCTTCTCCCAGCATGGCAGGCTTTTGATTTTGATTGATAAATCAGAGTAATTTCATCATTTATGCTTCTGTGTTGAATAAAAGTATGTCGTAACTGCAATCCCTTCTGAATCCCTAGGCAGTAACCCATGTCGTGACCTGACCTGCACCTGCAAATGTATCTAAACGTAGCTGTTGAAGCACAGGTATAATTGCTAGCAACAGTGTTAGCCACGTACAGAAGCTACATCACAGGTTCATGTATAGTCACCGCAGAAGTGTAATTCAGGCTTTACTAATCCTACTCACAGACATTTGTGCATGTGCGTAATAGCAAGTATAGCAAAGCAGGTATATAGCAAATGCGCAGTTAGCTGGCACACTGGTCTCCAATAGCCTCTCATCAATAAACAGAGGTTTATCCAGCACCAACCTTGGCCAGCAAGACAATGTCAGCCATGTCCACACTGACAATAATGATAGAAGCTAGCTTCCAGAGACAAAAGGTACACTGTGGCCACAAGATGGCAGAAGTTTACAGGATGGATGCAAATAGGCACATGAGATCCTACTTGGTACATAATGCTAGTCTGAGATGAAAGGAGTGTTTTCATTTTGATATGTTTTCATTAATTTCTGCTTTTAGATTTCAGGGACAAGCTCTGCTTCCCTTGCTTGTACTGGCTGAATGCTCAGTGACTATTGACTGTTTTATTTAATTTGCTCATCTGAAATATGTTATGAGTATCAGGTTATGAAGGTGGTTTGGCCACTCTAAAACATTTCAAGTTGGCCACTTTATTGCAGTATACTATAAATGTAAACAATGCCCCGTATATTAAACTGTGCATTATACTGAATTACTAGTCTTTTAACTTTACTTGCTTACAGTGAGTTTTCTGTACTGTTTCTTGTAATGAACTTTTGAATGTACAGTTCTGCTGCGGAGCTTAATGACTTCTGAGACTGTTAATGTTTAACATCAAATTTAAATGGTCTAAACTTATAAAGAATGGTTTAACTTCTCTGATGGTGGAATAGTCGCTCTGGGCTGAGTGAAAGAGGCTTCTCCAAATGAGCGAAAGTATGATGGGATCTAATTCATGAGTGATGTGAAGGCCGCACATAAGTTGAACTAGCAGATTGGTGTGTTAGTGTGGCATCAGCAGTAATGTGGACATTGTATTGAACTGTTGTGGTGAAGAGGGAGCTGAGCTGAAAGGAATAGTTTACCAGACCATTTACATTCCAGCCCTCAGCTGTGGCTATGAGAACTGGGTAATGACTGAAAAGTAAGTCCACGAATACAAGCGTGTGAAATCAGTTTCCCACATAGGGTATCTGGGCTCAGCCTTAGAGATAGGATGAGAAGCTTAGAAACCAAGAGAGATCTTGGTTTTGCTGCTGCGTTTTTGTGTTGAAAGGAGCCTGTTGAGGTGGTTTGGGCGTTTGGTTAGGATGTGTTTTGGGCATCTCCCCTTAGAGATTTTTCATGCATGCCAAAGAGAGATTATATATCTCATCTGACTTGGGAATGCCTCTGAACCCCCAGGAGAAACTGGAAAGTGTTGCTGGGAAGAAGGACATCTGGAATATTTTGCTTAGCTTGCTGCCACCATGACCTGACTTTGAATAAGCAGAAGATGGATGGATGGATGGATGGATGGATGGATTTAACCTTAACTACAAAACACTTTACAGTGTGTTTGTCATCTCATGTTCAAACACAAACAGACAAATCAATGACAGCAAAGCAGAAATGAAAGGTGGACACGTCATCTGGAACAACTTGTGGTTCAGGGGCTTGCCCAGTGCCCAGTGGATCGAACTGCAAACCCATGCTATGCATAGGTTTCAGTTGTTGTGGAAATGTATGGTTTTTGTGGCGAAGAACAATGTTAATGTTTAACGGGCAAACAGGTCACCATGACTGAGACTCCTGTCATGATTAAAAGTGCAAGGTTAATAGTGTTTGCAAATACTTTTTCATATTCACATTTTCTGACTAAATTTATTTTGAAGTCATATAAAACAAGATATATTATATAGAATTCATTCAAAATTAAGTAGTGCTTCCTCACTTTGACACAGTTTATTATTTTCATGTGACCTTGCACTATATTAATTGTTTAAATATTTCTGTACTCACAATGAACATCTTGTTCTAACTCACCAGCTTACATTTTAGATAATTTTTCAGAGGCAGTGAGGTTACATACTCCCCCCCCCAAAAAAAAGCCAACTTATTGTATTTACAGTGTATAGCAAGCAATCCCCATGGAAATAATCTAGGATTAGCCTGTCTATGCTTATCCCCCCCACACATCTCTGAAATGGATTTCCCCCAAGACATTAACAAGCACATGGCCTCAGACTGCACAGACTGCAGTTCCTGTCATCTGTGATGCCATTTTTGTCCATATGTGAGAGGGAGCTCTCAGAGGACTGGTTTTTGCCAGTGTGGTCCCTGATGATTTTTCTGTCTTTCATGACCAAAGGCATGGGGCAGTGGCACTGTGCCAGTCACAATGGCATATCATTATGCCCATGTTTGAGACCTCAGAGAGTTGTCTGCCAAAAGGGCACACACAGTGGGCAGTGGGTATCTTAATCACAATGCCTAAACACAAATTCATCTTCTGGCAGCCTCCTTCAGACACTGGACCACAGCAGAGTCAGTACCTCTGTTGCTAGGCAGGGCTCAAGGAGTGTTTAACACTTTAACTGCATGCACCGCATGTCTGAAAAAACTCCAAAAAACCTCTTTGCATATTCTTTCTTTTCTTTTGATTTTGATGTAACTAGCATGGAAAAAGGTAATGCTGTAATAACACTGTGCCTTGTACAAACTGGGCTTGCCTTGTCAGTGACGAAAACAAGATATAGTTTAGCTTCCACATCAAACATGGAAATATGTATAATAATATATAGAGTAGACACCACTATTATTTGCTAAAGCAGTCAAAGACAAGGGTATCATACTTATCAAAAGTCATGCAGGATTCATGATAGTAATTGCTGTCTCCAAAATCCCAAACTAGAAATCAGACTTAATAGCTGTACAATACAGCATGTGCTTGTGTGCATAACAATACAGAGAGAATAGCAGAGAGTAGAGAATTATAGTGGGGCAATAATAGGGTATTAAAATGGAGAAGTTAGTGAGGAATACACATAATGCACAATTTTGATTAAGCAGAGTGGAATAATGGGATGTTAAGTGTGAGGCTGCCATTGCTTAAGGGATCCTGCACCTCACACAGGCTATGATTTACATGAAAAAAAATGCTGCAGTACCACTCCGAGCAGTGTGAAAATCACTTTTAATATATTGCAGTTCACACAGATATGAAGGCTTTTAATAATCCTAGAAGTGTTCGCAATGTTTTCAATTGGTCACCTTTTAAAAAAAAGGGCAACCACAAACCAGTGTTCTTCAATTAGATTGATGGGTGAAACAGGCAGATAGATTATACACCTGTGAATGTGAACGCAACTCTATATCTATTTAAAATGAAAATTGTCTCTTCAAAGTGTTCTCTTTGGAAAGCCTCAACCTTTCAACGTGGCATGATAAGTATAAACAGACGGGCTGACTGGTGGTGCTGCCCCTTGAATGACAAGTCAGAGTCAAGTGACCAGTGGGAACAGATGGATTGGGTTTAGAGGGGGCCCTGATGAACTCCGACAGTGTTGCTGTCCCTCGCAGTGTTATATTGTCCTGGCAGTCATGTGGAGTTTGTTCAGTGTGCGTCATCAGTTCCATGTGGCTCAAAAGGGTGCAGATGTCGAGTCCACCACATTCCCTACAGTATTAAATGTCTGGCCTGTACTGGCTCCATCTGAGTGATTGGTTTTGTCTTCTGCCTCTCACGAACTGTTTGTGGTGAGCCTTTGAGTACTAGACTCTCTGCCTGACATAGATGAGCTCTGGAGATTGGCCTAGGTAGTGGATGATGTCGGGAAGCCACAGGCCATCAACGAACAGGAGCCTTTGCTCCTTCTTCCTCCCTTCTCTGGTTTCCATTTTTCCCTCCTTCCCTCCCTCTCTCCTGTACGCTCCTCCTTCCAAGTCTCCCAGGCATACTGCACCTGTCCCTGTACCAAAAATACCGAGGGATGTCAGCAACCCTGCAATCTGTCACCTCTAGGGCCTCACTGACATTTTTAATCATAGAGTGATAGGATCACAGGTATAGACGATATTTACCCCTTTAGCAAACACACTCCCTTACTCAAGGCTTACCTAGGAGAATGATTTGTGAGGATCATTGTTATGGGAGTGGTACACACTGGTTTTGGAGAGAGGTAACAAAAACAGAAGCTGTGTTTCCATCTGAAAGCTTTTTGTCTCTGCACGGTCCATGGGGTAGACACAGCTTTGTGGTTATTCAGACAGAAATACATCAAAGGCTACATGTGACAAAGTCCAATTATTGGAGTGTCGGGATTAAAAGCTAGTATGTAAAACACACTTCGCACTCTCCCCCCCTTTCATGCTTTCTTAGTCTCACACCAAGGGGGATAATGATTTCTTCACAGCAAAAGAGAGAGGTTGTTAATGGCTGATGCTGTGAAAGTAATACACAAACATATTGGTACATTTAAGGGAGTTCGTAGATTTTATACTTGATCAAGCGCCAACATTGTTCATGCAAGTACAAATGAGTGTAGGAGGGATGATGAGAAATATTTTCCTACCTAACATACTGTATCTACCTGTGCCAAAAAGTTTGTTACAACCCACTGGCAATTTTTAAAAATGTGTGCTGACAGCAACTTTCCTTGGCCTCACTATAAAAAATTTCTTTTGTATCATGGGAAGCGGCAGCCTCGGGAAAAATAACAAAGAATCTCTTGAGCTGGGTACTCTAAATAAATCCCAAATGGAAAATGCATCCTGTTTTTTTCTTTATTTTTACCTTTGCAATGCTAATGGTTAATTAATGCAAGAATGAACAGGCGAAAATGTCCTATAAAGTCACTGTCAGAGCCCCGCAGAGGAGAAGACTCATGCACAGGCAGATGTTACCCTTAGGCGACTCATCTACAGAGAGATTTTTCTTGCCTTACCTATCATATGGACAATAGGAAGAAAAATTATAAAATCATCTTTGTGAAAGGAACAGTGTGCACCTTCATTAGTGCTGCTGTGGGCTGTCGAGGCAGACAGGTGAACAGGGCAAGTAATCAAATGAGAGAAGTTCAAAAATCCACCAACCCCACCAGAGAGATAAGCTGTGCTCCTCAGTCTCAGCTGCTGTATAATTAAGGGTTATGGAGTGTCTCTCATCTCACAATTTTCTATTGCTCTTTGTCAGAGGCAGCCTATATAGTCTGCTGTGGCTATGTCCCATATCTCAGATAAAATGGGTAAGAGAATGGCTGCCATCCCTTCTATGGCTGAATAATGGTGTGATGCCCTTGCAGTGCAGCCCCTTGGGGATTATGTTTCAACAGTAACCTGCCAGAGTAAAGGTTGTGGCAGTAATTAAAACCAAATATTTAAGAGCTGGCCAGCAGTCCGGCGCTGAATTTTTCAGATGAACGTGGGCCAACCCAAAGACCTTGTTGCCTGCCCAGGGCTCCATGTGCCATACAGTGAAAGTCAAACAGATTGAGTCAGCTCAACTGCTGGGTAACTCACTCAGCTGTAAGGCTGCAAGCCTGTTGGGACCTCTTGTTACAGAGCTGGATTCTTTCTCTCAGTGTTTACTAGGGAGAGAAATGGAATGCACTTCTGACAGCTCTGAGCACTGGGCATGTTCACTGTACTGACTTGAAAACATTTTAAACAGCAAAAGAGTGTCGTGCTTCAAACAGGTTCTTCCCAACAACTGCTGGCAGTAAGTGCTTCTCATGTTGCACCTGCCCAAGGCTAATGCATTCATACATTTCACATACTTTGTGATACATTTGATGCTGTAAAGAATGCTTTCAGTTGGCATTCCAGATTTATTTACAGCAGAAGAAACACCGTGATATCCCGGAGTCTTACATGACTTCCTTGATCTGCATTTGTACTAACACCACATATTTAGGCTACACTTTACACCATTGTGGACAATAATGGGAACTTAATACACTACAGTTACTAATGAGGTACAATCCTACAGCAGTGGCATTCTGTGAGGACAAGCAAGGCAAGTAGTACTTGTCCAGTGAAATCTAAAAATAAAGATTAATTTAAAACAAAGGTAGAGGTAAAGGTAAAAGCAATTTCCCGCCTTGCATCAAACAATGTTCTGATATGAAGCTTCTCACCTATTTGCGACCATCCTTTAAATTACTGCCATCATATGGCCAAAGTTGGCTATCATCTCTGGAAACAGGTTTTACTCTGCTTGACCATGAGCTGTCTGTCAGTTTCATCATCTTGACATAGGTTGGAACTGGGCGAGCTGTGAGGCCAGCAATTTTTTTTCTGGTTGTGCTTAAACCTCCACTCTTTGACAAGAGACTCATGGGAGACTAGCATCTCAAACTGAAACAAAGCAAACTGCTGGTGGCTCTGTTTTCACTGCTCTGAGATCAGATATGATCTGCATGTTGTGTATAAACAGAGCTAACATTAGCAAGTAAACGAGCATGCTGCTATTTATTATCCTACTGGATACGTTTTCTCTTACTAACTACCGTGGCCAAAATGTTGTATGATGTAGAGGCATTAGAGTGCAGTGTGAAGAAGACTTAATAGCTCCTTTACAAAAGCCTTGATGATGATGAGGGGATGTCAACTCCCACTGTGCCCAGTTTAATAAAACAGGCAAGTTGAGTAGGTGGAACTTAGATAGTCTGGTGTTGTTACGTTAACTAAAAGAATGGCTCTAAAATAAATTCCTCCAGCACTTGTCATTGTTAGTTAATGTTAAATATTTGGAGGTTAACCATAAAATAAATAATAGTTTACAATTCTTCAGCCAGAAAGAGATAGGTGAAGATGTCCAGGAAGATGCAACAAGATGCAGCAGGCTGTCAGCATGCATGAAAGAAGACAGGTAGCAAAAAATAAGATATATTTTAATCTTCTCCAGTTTGTCTTGTTAAACAGTGAATGGAGATTAGGGAGGTGGTCCTTGTCTTTGCTTGCCTTTTGCATGGCACTGGATTATGGTAATATAATAAAATGTATAGCTGACTATGTGGTGACAACCACAGTATTTATTGTTTAGTTGGTATAATCTAGAGTTTTAAACTGAACCCATAAATAATTGTTTGCAGATTTTCAAGCTTTAGTCTGGCAGTTGTTTGCACACTAGATATGAAACATGACAAAAGTAGGTATGTAAAGAATTAAAAAGAGAGTCAGAGAGAGAAGTTTAAACCCTTCTTACTGTCTCACCTCCACATAGCTGGGAAACCGTTGGTGTAAATGTCAGATTGACAATTACAGAAAGTTACAGAAATGGTCAGACACAGCTCCCTCAGTTCTGATGCTGTAAGAAGGAGCTGGGAGTGGGTGTTTCAGACGATGTTTTACCACCCAACAAGCACAACATAGACTTTACTGACATTTTAACAAAGGCAGGCTGGAATTCAAAACATATGGTTGCATTACTGCATCGGCTGTTTCATTACCAACTCAGATAGTTTTCATAGATTTTCCTCATAGCACCCTTTAAGGAAATGCTGAAAAATTATTTCTTGCCTTTTGTAATACACAAATGCAAATTTAAAACTGTAAGCACTAATCAAATGTCATCTAGTCCTTTTTGAATCAAGTTGGTGTCTTGATTCACTCACCTTACAGTCTAAAAACCAAAATCACAGACCACTGCCAATTCCTCCCTGGCAGCCTTCTCCTGGAGGCAGTTAGTAGTCTGGCAGAAACCTTCCTTTGAGTATATCACAAATTCTCTACTATTTCTACAAGATGCTTCCCCTCAGGCCAAAAACCTAAGACTTCAGCAACTCAAAAAATATTTCTTTCAGTCATTTATATCTTTTGCGTTTACACCTCACACATACAAATGGAAAGATACAGTACAGCCAGGTAAGGCGAAATGTCATTCATGTTTTAAAGCACACCATTTGTTACATTTTCAGTATGTCTGTTGTGTTTTTTTGCATTGCGTGTCCATGGACTATAAGCTGAAAAATGTGAGTGAAACACATTTTTACAAAGGACCCCTTTGGGGTCTTAGTCTGTAGTCAGCATGGCATGGTGCTGTTAGAACTACAAATGATGTAGGCCTGAATTCCATAGAAATGATAATTCAAAGCGGCTGTAAGAAAGCTTAGTGTATGGGTGGATTTGGACAGAAAATGTAAACAATTACAAGCCCTTTGTTGTGTGGAGGCTTTTGAGTCGTGCCATCAAAGGCTTCTCACCAAAGAAGGTCCAGCTGCATTTGCTAGAAGTTTAAACACAATGACACATATAGCTAAAGAGCATTCAAACCATTCAAATAATAAGTTCACATTAACAAATGCTAATAACTAAAGTTACAGTTCCTTTTTCAAATATATAGTTGTATATTTCTGTAAGTTAGACTTTAACTGTCCCCTTTTTATATATAATTACAGGGATCCTTTCACTCTGTCCTTGCAACCCTCTGGTGTGTCTGCTAGATATGCATAGAAAATGTAATAGTGAAGAAAGTGTGCTGCTACCAGTTCACCTAACGTGGAGCTTCATGCTGAGACACATGAAAGGTTACAGTTTTTTGAAGCAAAGCTCCTGAACAGAAGAATTTGGTTTGATATTATGTTTAAAAGGTATATGTAGTCAAGGTCCTCGGCTCCCTATCAGCTCTACGATGTCTCCCCTGAGTCATCTAAGTGTTTGCCAAAACTGTTTCACGGTCAGCCGAAAAGCTCTCTGTTTGATTTCCTTCCACACCAGTGCTTTTGAATTTGTGACCATGGAAGCTGCAGTTGTTCAGACTATTTGACACTTGTTACATCTATAAACCTAAAAGCTGTCTCTTTATTAAATGTATAAAAGACAGACAAGGTGTAAAAAAAGAAAACATCCAATCTTCAGACAAAGAAACCCATTCAGAGAGCCAGCCTCGTTCACTGGAGACAGTCCTTCCAGGAAAGTTCATTTGTTTCACCAAGGGTTTTGTTTGCTCAAATATTTATATAGTTATGGAAGGCAATGAAAAATAATTTCCTGCTCATCACGTTATTATCAAAAGAGACATTTTTTAATCAATGTTTGTTAAAAAAAAAAAAATCTCTATGGAGCCACAAAACATATTTGAGCCTCATAATTAAGCCTATCGAGTAAAGAATAGCTAAACGATACTACTACTAATGCATTTAATACATCTTTTCCACATGTAGCCCACCCTAAATAGTGCAAAAACTGCATTTTTATTGGATTTATGAAATAATAGCACTGAAAAGAAATTTCCCTGAATTGTTTACCTATTTTTATTTAATTACCACAAAAACCCCCAAAACAGAACAACGAGACGTGAAGGAAAAAATATCCATTAGCATGTATATATTTCTACTTTAAAATAGTCATTGTAGTAGAGATATAGAGATATAAGTAGGCATATACATGATTGCAGCCTAATGGCTTTAACATGTAAAAGTTTAATAAAATTAGGCCACTTTCAATTCAACTTTGATGTCCAGCCATAAAATCAAATCTCCATGCGCACTCTTTTCTTGTCTATGACCTTTTATTTGGATTTGCAATGGTAGCAAGGAGGACTCAATAAATGTTTTACTTTTTTAAGACAGAAAGGCACAAGGCGATATACCTAATGCAACATTTACATAATGCAATGTTTTCCTTTTTAATTCAGGGTATAATGCTACACATATTTCTAGCTGGAGAGTGCAAAGAATATCTTAATGCAATGCTTAATAAAAAATGAAGAAAAAATGAATTATCATGTTGACAGTCATTTTTTTAACAAATCCACAGGGAGCCAGATGAGGAAAAACGGCAGATGTGGCTCCAGAGGCAGAGGTTTGAGGCACCTTGTTTTAGAGGGAAAACAGCATGCTTTACCATTTAACTTGGAGCACTCATGGGAATCTGGGCATCAAAGGCCACGGTGCATGCAGTAAACCCAAGACTTGCATGTGCTACCCCAGTCAGGTAGCACATGCAAGTTAAGTAAAGCTGTCTGTTCAGTGCCTGTTAAACAACAAGAGAGTATTTACAGCTACTTGATTCTGGAAGACATAACTCTTAGCTCAGCAGTGGTATCTGATACTGCTGACTGTCAGCAGTGGTTGGTTGTGGATTTTTCGGCAACCCAGATGCATCATTAGGAGGAGCCAGAGTGACCTGATTTAATTTGATCTAATGGGAGCAGTGCTGTGCACAGACACACTGAGACACAGTGAGAAAGGACATTTTATCCATAGGGTTGGGGTTTTGGGCTCATTTTTGCCATAGGGTCACATGACAGTAGGAAGAGATAAAACTGGAGAGATTAGAAAGACATCTGAACCAAACAGAGGGGCACTCAAGGGACACTTAGTCTGGATCAAGGGCTGTACAGAGAGGTATTTAACTGACCAAAGGAGGAAAATGGAGCATAAGAGTGCACTATTAAGCCACACCATACATATTGTGTTGTACACATCAGCCATAATATTAAAATCAGTTTTGACAAGAAAGTGTATAAAGCAGATCCTTGTCATAAAGCAATATTCTACTTCTCGCTGGCAAAGGTCTCAGTGTGCCCACACTGCAAAAATGGCTTCGGAACAGCTCAAGGAACATGGCAAAGAACTCGAGCCAATCACCTGGCCGCCAAACTCCTCTAACTCCTGATCATAGCATCTGAGAGATAAACGAGAACAAGGAGCCACAGAGTCTACTGCCAACATTCAAGTGCCAGACACCACAGGACACCCCCAGAGGTTCTGCAACCATGCCTCCATAGTTCAGAACAGTGTTGGCAGTGTGATGTGAACCCATACGACTATTTTGGAACCTTATACAAATACTGTGCACTATGTCAGCCTAGATTTTTTTAAATTATTAGTGACATTATTATGATCAAATGTGGGTCGCCATCATAAATATAGGGCGATAAATTAGTTTGATTGGTAACACCTAACAGATGGAGTTAGACTGGTCCAATGTGGCTCAAGAAAAGAGAAATTCATTACCATGATGAAATGGAAGAAAATTTGTCTGTTGTGGAAACTGCAAACTTGACAAGTTCTGAAAATTTATAAAATTACTTATTGGGTTAGAAGAACTGTAGTGGTCCTGATAAACTTGAGGAGTTCAAGCTCTTTGGATAAAAGCAGAGTGTTTGGAAATAGATGGAGATGTGGCGAAAGAAACAAATGCAGAAAATAGGATCGGAAAAGTATGTTACTTACAGACAATTAAGAAGGCTGACCGACCGTCTGAGAAAAAAGAGATCTTCAATGCACTGTGTGACAAAGATACCCAGTAAAATTAATGATGAACTTAGAAAATCAACAAGTGAATACTTTGAAAGAAAATAACTACTGTGGTGTGAGGTGAACCAGGCTGAGCTCAAGTCTTCAAAAAGTATTCATTTAATAAATAATTCAAGTAATTAATCAGGTTTTACCGCCAGAAAAAATCTCTTATTATTTTCATGCATAACACTTACAAAAAAATGTGACTTTAAAAACATGTTTAAATGAAACTGACTATGAATACAATGCTTTTGTTGTTTACCTGTTTTATAGATCAAAACCATTGAATACATGCTTAAATGATTTCAGGAGCATCTGCCACAGATCCTGCCTATGGCGTACATTTTAAAGACTTCAGTTAACAATAAAGCTGATAATTACATTATTGATTGGTCATTGGTTTTGTAGCATGTAAGTATTTTGGCTGGTAATTAAAAGTGTTACATCCAAAAGGGTTCTTGGATGACCAGATCTGTTGGTGTGTAAAATATTTTTTATGATGGCACTTTAAAATTTTACTTTAATTTATTCTAATCTCACCCACATTTCCTTATATAATATTGGGGTTACTTCTGCATTAGTTGAAATTACAGCTTTTGATTTATATAATTATAATAATAATAAATTTTATTTAAAAGCACCCTTCAAGACACCCAAGGACACTTAACAATAGAATAAAACACATCATAGAACAATGACAAAACGAAGAACAATAAAAAATAAAAAACACAAGATAAAATATACAAACAATAGGTTCACAGTGAATATGGAGATATGTTTTTGTGTTTTTTTCCCTTCCTGTTCCCATATTCCATCGTTCTGTCTGTCTGTCATGTCTCCATGTCTGTTTCAATGGTGTGTGTGTGTGTGTGTGTGTGTGTGTGTGTGTGTGTGTGAATGCGTGAGTGTTTATTCATGACTTCCTGGGTAAACATTCAACAGCATCACCCC
>VVHJ01026536.1:15136-32050 GCA_015107715.1 Tylochromis polylepis
GTTTAAATGGGGTGTGTGTGTGTGTGTGTGTGTGTTTGTGTGTGTGTGTGTGTGTGTGTGTGTGTGTGTTACTTTTTGTTTTATTTTGATAGTCTCCTGTCTCATTGTGTGATTTTCAGTTTTGCTTCCACTGTCTCATCAGTTAGATTTTGCCCACCTGTGTTTCCCAGGTTTGTCCACATGTGTATATACTGTCTGTGTCTCCCTCTGTT
Organism: Tylochromis polylepis; assembly: GCA_015107715.1. NCBI lineage: Eukaryota > Metazoa > Chordata > Actinopteri > Cichliformes > Cichlidae > Tylochromis > Tylochromis polylepis. The sequence goes on from VVHJ01026536.1 coordinate 15,349, forward strand.
CTTTATTGCATATAAATGATTTTTTGTTTATTTCTGCATTTCAGTATGTCCTGCATTCCAGGTCGACTCCCTGCCTGCCACACAGCCCGTTTCACCTGACGGATTATGTCATAAGTATCAACAAGCATATGAAGACTGGCTAGAATAAAATGTTTTATAGTATTTTTGTTGTTGTATTTGGAATGATTTGTGCACAAAATCACACCACCTTTGTTTGTGACTGTGTGGTCACAGTACATCCAGTTTCCCTGCAGAATTTACACTGCAATCTTGCTGCATGCAAATGAAGTGAAAGTTTTTATTGCTAATTGCTTACTCTGTTTATGTTGATTATGTCCTCTTTCATTGAACTGATAACAGTTATCGCCTATTAGAAAAATAATAACGGTTGTGAGTTGTGGTGCGCTTTGGGGGGCAAAGGAGAAAGACTGAACGCCAACTGTCTTGTGAATGCAAAGCAAGTGGCAGCTATAAACAACATGCAGCTATAAGTCTAGGGAGAGTTTATCGGCAGCTTATGTCGTGCATGGATGGTAATATGAAAACAGCATAATTTGAAAAAGGTTTGAGGCTGGAGCAGAGTGAATACAACATCCTAATAGCTGACATTTAAATGAAAAAGCCCAAAATGACACCCTTTCAAATTTAAAAGCTTTATATAACATCATATGAAGATTGCAACATTAACATAAGACATGCCATAATTTGTTTTCCATAGAGCAAATAAATTTCTGAGATGGTTTTTCTTTTCTTTTTTCTGCTGTACTTAAAATGACACACGATCATAAATATATATTTTAAGTACAAATCTCTGAAGACTTGATAGGTGGCTGTTAACTTCACTGAAGATTTCAGTCATCTTGAATTGAAATTTTCCTTCAATAGAGAGACATTTTTTGGCTAAAGAGTAACTGTGGACTTCGTGGACTTGGTTATGACGCATACATGATAAATGTCCCCAATTCAGTTCCCGCTGGGGACCCTTGCTGCGTGTTGTACTGCATCTGTTCTATGACCCATCTAATGAAGGCAGAATGCCATAAATTTAACCATATAAGCTCCTCATATGACTTGTGGAGAATAGCCTATTTCTATGTAGTCTCTGGATTTTCTTACTTTCTTCAAGTTACAGTACTGTGCAGAAGTCTTAAGTTGCCCCCCATTTCTTTATTTTTAGCTTCAAAGGAGCCAGACTCTAACCTTTTAAAGTGCTCTTGAGCAATAGTTCTCAAGGCTTTCTAAAGGTTTTTCAAGGTCTTTTCAAAGTTTTTCTTTATCTGCAGATAACAGATAACTAGCAAAGAATTTTTAAATTATATTTTTAGGCACTTTGTTACCAGCAAACACCCCTGCCCCCCAAACAAACAAACGAACAAAAAACATAATTTAAAATTTTTTTTTAATATGCATAAAATATATTTTTTGCACCAATGCGATGATTTCCAAAGAGATATCAGCTGAAAACTTTCCTAAAAGTTTAAGAAACCTGGGCAAGCTGGGGACAAAGGAAGAAGGGGCAGGCCTAAAAAGCAATCTAGCCTAGCACATGAGCAGTATCTGAAAGTCATGTCCTTAGGAAATCAGAAAACATCCAGAGAAGTTCTGACATAGAATCTGAGAGATACATCTGGCCAGTTGATCCATCTACTGTCTGTTGAAGCCTTGTCAGAAATGGTCTCAGTGGAAGGGTAGCTGCCAAGAAGCCATGTTTAAGGAAGCAATGTCAGAGTGAAAAGGCTGAGGTATGCCGAATCACACAAGGAAATGGACTGAAAATGAGCAGCATGTGATGAATCCAAGTCTAAAATTTTTGCATCAGATCATCATCAGTATGTAGGGAGGAGCTCAGGAGAGTGATGAAATAGTGAGTGCCTACATCTGTAAAACATGGTGGAGGCTCTGTCATGATTTGGGGTTCCATTTCAGCTAGTGATGCTGGGGATCTTATGAAAACTGATGAAAATAAAGCAAAAAAAAATAAAAATAAATAAATAAATAAATAAAGCACCATGCAACAGCTTCATTTTTCAGCATGAAAAAAATCTAAAGCATGCTGCCAGTACAGTAAAAACAGTCCTAGATATATAAACACATAGTAGAACACTGGACTGGCCTCCCCAGAGCCCAGACCTCAATGTTATTGAAGCAGTGTGGGATCATCTTGACAGAACTAAGCAAAACGCAGCCAATATCCAAAGAAGCTTTGAATGTCTGTCAAGAATCCTGGAGAACTGAAGACTACTTAAAAAGCCGGGAAGAAACATGCCTAAGAGACTTCAGGCTGTGTTAAAAAATAAAGGTGGGCATACCAAATATTGACTTTCAGCTTTGTGCGAATTGTACAAACTCTGTTTTGTCTTGTATACCATATTTCCATGTGTATTTCCACACTGCACCTAGTTCTCATTTTCCAGAGAAAGTACAAAGAAATTCTCAAGTGTTTTGCATATTACTGTATTTCTGACCACTGAAAAATAAAACTCACTTCATTATTTAATAAACACAGAAAAAAAATCCTCAATATATTTAACTTGAACAGAAAACCTACATTAAACCTAATTCTTTGCCAAATGTCATCATAAATATATGTAGTAGTGAAACTATTACTAACAATATTTTTGAACTCCAGAGTCTGGACCATGCTATTTTAAAGTAGATTTGCAGCAATAGTTATATATGTGTGTATATGTCTGTAACTAGCTGATGCCATGATTGCTGTTAAACTGGGGCTTAGCTATTGCAAATCTCCTTTAAAATGGCACTGTCCAGACTGTGGAGTTCAATAAAATTGCGCCTTTAATTGAAAGTGCAGCTTTTACAAGCAAGCTTCTATGATTGTGCAAAAGCTTGATAATGCCAGGCTTTTAGTGAAGTATTAGAAAGGCTGGCAGGTGGAACTGTGATGAAGTGACCATTAATCCATAGGCTTTGATAGATGAGACACAATAATAAGTTCTGATAGTGCTTGTGGTTTGTAAGCATCTGAAATTCAGATGACAGAAAAGCCTTTTAATTGGGAGGACACGGAGAAAATATAGCAAGCTGTGCAGAAGGGCATTTACGCTGTGTTTTCAAGAGCATTTTATTTTAAAAAAAAACTTTTAGATCAAAAGTTTTTCAAAATAAATAGAAACTTATAAACAAATCAACCAATATGAGTTTTTAAAAAAAAAAATGTATATGTTTAAGTGCCTAAAGTTTGATTTGTTGCACATTTGAAGATTTGAGCCCTTTTCATTCAAGAGCACCACAACTATGTTTTTGGTCTTAATTGGTCATAGTTAATGGTACTGAGTGGCGTATGGCATCCTGGAGTGTTGTGATGTTGAACGCTCATATCTTGATTTTGCCAAGGCACAAGCCTGTTTCAAGCACTACGTGTCTTCTAATCATCTGACGAAGAAAAATAAACATAAATCAAAATTATTTTCAATACAATACAATTGATTGTCCTGACAAGAACTGCAATTACTATCAGCTGTTTCTTTCCCGTGTACCCTTGGGGGGGGGGGCACTAGAGTTGCATTCTCACTGTTTGCTGCAGCCCGGTCACTGCATGCCCGGTCTGAAGGAGTCAAGAAACAAGGGCAAATCAGTACCTCAGCTGATGACTCTCACCGGGAGAGGACATCATGGCCTGATGAAAGCCACTTCCTGAAAGAACCATTCATTTATTGGGTCATCATGAAAGATTGCAGCCTTCAATACTTCCTCAACATTATCTCAAACAGGCAGGGAAAAAAAAATCAGAACCTGTTTCTTTTCTATTTTTTGTTTCTTTTTTTGTTCCCATTCTGCCACAGATTTGACAATTTGCAGATTGCAGATTTGAAAGAAATGAGCCAAGCTTTAAAGTCACAGTGGTTATTTTATTTCTTTATTTTTTGAATAGAAACCTTGTGCTGTAATTCATCCCAGGAGATCACAGTGGCTTTGTGCTAGAGCAAGTCTGGTTGCTGTCCTGTTTCTCTTCTTTATCTAATAATATAGAAGTGACACACAAGAATGGATTGTTGAAAGCGCTTATGTGTAGAGGCCATTACAAACAGCATGGAAAGGGTCAAAGAGTGCCTTGCATTGTTCCTCAGGCATTGATCAACCCTCACAAAATCTTTCCAGGTTTCCTTCACTTCACTAGGAAAAGCTGGAAAGTTCACGAGGGTTCAGAGTGTCAGGAGAAAGGCACAGATGACTAAAGGATAATAAAAACTTTAAAAAACTTTTTCATGCCACATTTTTATGCTTTAACATGAATCCAGTGAATCCACATTTGTGCTTGCTACTGGGAAATAGAAATGTTCAAGAATTTAAAGGTTAAAGGTTTCGAAAACCCAGTATTACTCATGGCGGCAAAACTTCATTCAGAAACTTGCTTTAAATGCAATTTATTTAGAGACAGACAGAAACTAGCTATAGGATGCAAAGTTGAGCACTAAATCAATATGACTTGGGATTTTCCTGAGGCTAGCTAGCTAGAGAGTACAGTAAAAACACAGCAAACTTCATTTATCATATGAAGTCCAATTGGAGGCCTTGCTTGAAAACATCTAGAAAAATCATAAAAAGCTTATAATATTTTTCAAGTGCCATAAAGGTAAGACAAGAAGCCCTCCAGTTAAACAGTCCTACCAATTGTTTGTTCATTCCATTTCCAATATACAGGCACATAGGAGCATTTTATTGACATTAACCATTTTCATAAATTAAAGTTAAATTACTAAAAACTGTTCAGCAAATATGGATTTGTACGATAATATTTGTATTAGCTTGTATGGATGCGTGTGATTGGGTGGATGAGGCTTGTAATAAAACGCAATTTGAGTGCTCAGTTAGAGAAGAGTATCTGAGTTACAAAACTTTGTTTACAGCGAAACATGGAGGAGCGTACTCAAATAAACATTCACAGGGCCAACAGGTTGTCTTTGGAAGAGGAAGAGAAGTAATCTCTAGCCAAAGTGAAAGGAGTGAATAAACAACCTGTGATTTCAAGCAATGGTTTGTTACCATAATATACTGGATTACATCATCCAGATAGGTGGTATAGACTATAGAAAAAAAGTATTGACTTTCACACAGAATGGCCAGCTCTCCTCAGAAAAATTTCCAGTGCTGTACATTCAATATCAGTGAAAACATGTGGGAGAGAACTTTTAGGAAATTATAACAACAAGAAGTGACTGTCATTCTGACAAAGGTATCACAGATCACACAGATTCAAAGTTTTGGGTGAGTTACAGTATGATCTTGCTCCATTTATGAGCTACAGTATTCCCGCACCACATCGCAGTTGATCTTTTGCAGACTCACTACATCACATATTAATATGTAAATTGATATTGCGGGTTTCTGCAGCATAGATATATTTTTATTTTTTTAGATTTTAATTATTTTTGTGGTGAAATGAGCATTTTCTATTCTAAAAAATTAATAATAGAGTTATAACAAGGTTTATAAGCGTGTGGGGAGGGTTTTTATGGCTTAAAATATATAGAAATAATAAAACAAACAAACCCCTGTCACAGGGTCTCGAAATGTAACTGCCACGATAATCAAGGGAATACTGTACCGCAATGATGAAACACAAATGTTTCAGAAATGTCACCAAGCATGCAAATGCCAGGCTAATGTCTAAAAGTTGAAATTTGAATGTTTTATGTTTGAGAAAATTTCAAAACTTACAGAATAACAAAAAACTAATTTGATTTATTTTTCTTTGCTTATTTTTAATTTGAAGATGTCAAGCTGAGTATATTCTTTGAATTATTACTACCTCCACATAGGTAATGTTTTGGTAACGTAGGTCTGGAAACATGATAGCTCAAAAAGTTTGATAAAACTTTGTAGGGATGTAGAGTGGGGGTCATGTTCATCCATCAAAGTTTGACATTCATCCAAATATCGTGTAATACATAATATTTAATATTTATTCATTTCCTGTTTATCTATCTATCTATATCTATCTATATATCTATCTCTCTCTCTCTCTCTCTCTCTCTCTCTCTCTATATATATATATATATATATATATATATATATATATATATATATATATATATATATATATATATATATATATATATACCACATCTGTTTTTCTTACTTACTGCATTACAGACTTCTTAAAATACATTTAAAAAGGACAATGAAAACAAAATTACTATATACAAAAATATAATACCATTCCCTTACAAGTAAATACTGCCCAGTGTGTGAATTACCTTGGAGGACTTTTTCGCTCTTGGAGTGCTTCTTGTTGTGGTTTACAAACGATGCAAATAGATAAATAGTCAATTGAAGCAGGTTCATAAATGATTAAACTTCTTATTAAAAAAAAAACTGCGCAAGGTTTACAGGAAACCATCAATCAATCACAATCCACAGTGCCAGAAGCTAAAGATGGAAAAGTCAATAGCATCATTAAAATTGGGCAACTTTTCGTGGTTGATTGGATACTTTCCACCCCTAGGCATGTGTGGCTGTGCTGAGTGGGGGTTTTCCCCTCATAGCCAAGAGGATTTGGGGAAAAATCTGTGCACTGTTTATTTGAAGTTTACGCATCAGAAACTACATTTTTCAGATGTATTGTTGGGAGATATTTGCAGACTGTGAAGTTAAGATAACAAACAATGGAAATATTGAAGACTTCGGTGTTCTTGACTGCCTTATTGTGTGGCTGTTTTTGTGCACAGGCAGGATTTTCAGTCCATATCTGTGGCTGGCTTTTCCCTCGCAGCTTCACAAATATGTCAGCGTTATTGAGAAAAACAGACACGCAGTACATATGTGAGCAGTTTTTCATGTTGCAGCTGTTCAGAGTATGTGTACTTTAGCTAATTTAATCTTCAACAATGACTAAGAATATTGAAATTATTCATTTGATTCACACAAAAAAATATGAAAACTGGTAATGTAGCTGTTAGCTTTAGCCGTCAGATAAAAGGGAGTGCAGTAGAACGTGTGAACTCTAAAATCCAGTGAAGTAGAAAAAAAAAACAGTAAATACAAAGCAGTACTGAATACAGTAGTTGGGTAAATATACTTTGTATCTGACACTATGTGTAGGAGTTAAAAGTAACAGTGTCAGTAGGATACCTAAATTAGGCCCTTGACATTGCATGAAGTTGTCTACATGGTCCAAAGTTGCATCTTTCCACTATTCGCTGACAGTGATAGGAGACAGTAGGGGTCCTATGCTCTCGCCCTAGCTCTCTGCCACCGACTCTACAGCTTGATGGGGGCGAGCGAGTCCTGTTGCTAGGATACAGATCATGGTTCTTTAAAGGGAGCTAGGAGAAAACAGCGAAGCGGCTGATTCGCCCCACAAACAAACCTGGCTTTTCAGGCATTGCAAATATGTCACTGATCAATGAAACCATCCACTTTAAAGTGCGTGTCATCGGTGCTGGCGGTGGTGAGAGTCATCTTGGGCATGAAGAGCAAATGATCCATAGAAATTAAAGAATTAGCTTATAATTCAAAAGGCATCAGTGATATTGACACACAGGGCCTATCAGAGGCACAATCATTAATTCTCCATTTTGTATTCTTTCAATGAATGCATTAATAAAGCATTAAAGCTTTGTCTCGGTGCATCAAGCAACACCCTTTGTGCTGCAGCCAGGTGGTTTAAGTTCACAGCACTTTGTTAAAGTGACTTTTTCTTCCCATCAATCAACAGCACTACTGACCCTAAAACCCTACGCTGTAATTGCCTTCAGGATTAAAATGGATTGGCGCGTCCGCTGAAATCCCGTATGCATTTTCCATTAGTTTTCACAAGCAGGAAGTTTGCAGATACAGACTAAAAGTAGGGACGCAAGGAAAATCTTGGATTAGTTTTGCCTGTTTTTTTTTATTTTTTATCTTTATGAAAATTCAAAATCCTCGTCAGGGGCTACAAAGAACTTCTTCATAAGCTGTTTACCATTCAGTAGATATATTGTAGTGTAATGTTTTGCTTGTCTATGTTGTTTTTCACATGTATTCATTATTGCAATAAGCCTCTATTAAGAGATATGATCATTTTAGGCTTTGTGTTGCCTCGCACAAGCAATAGATGTAATTATATCAAACATTAGATTACATAACATTAGATTACAGCTTGGTGCCTATTGTGGATTCAGAGAAGGTCAAATGACTCACTAGATTGCTCGTAATATGATTACAACTGAGTCAATGGAGGATAAGCATCCATGAAAGAAAAATTATGTTATCAAAAACATGTCACAGACCTGTGAGGTGGTGCTCTCTATGTATGCTGTGAAAGCCAATTTAGGAGATGCACTGTAAAAACAAGCAGTATCAAAAGACAACATCATTTGCATATTTATGACTCAAAGAACCCAAAGATTATTGTTCACACATTAATTGGGGCTGAGCTTACTTGGCCATAAATAGAAAAACGCAAATTACATGCAGCAACTAAACATGTTCCACCCTTACATTAATGAATGTTTACTCCCCTCCCGCTGCCAAGTCCATTGTTTATTTATTTCCTCTCTGTCTTTCAGAGAATAGCATGTCCTGGTAGACAATGCAACCTGCTCCTATTAGGAGACAATGATGAGCTGAGCTGCGTTCTCTTTCAGTGGATGCTGCAGTTAACCTTGTGTGTGTGTGTGCGTGTGTGTGTGTGTGTGCTCATTACAGTCAGGCTTTAGCATATGCCCTTTATCTATTTTTTACTCGTTATAGACCTGCACTAACAAAAATGCAGGAGCATCTCTCGTTCTCGCCCTGTCCATGTACCACACTCCTCTATCCTCTTATTTTAACTATAGCCATCTTATTGAGTTGTCCCCTTGGTCTGTCCCCTCTTTTCTTGACATCTCCATCAGTCAGATCAATACATGTGTGGGAACAGAATGCACTGCATTTCAACTGAGACAACAACAAAGCGCATTCAAAAACTGCTTGTTAGTCAAATGTTCCAGTCTGTTGCTCTTTTCAGCTGATTCAGTCTTGTCTTTGTGTCTACCTCTCTGACTTTCTCGTGTGACGTTGCAGCTCGGGGGGAGAGAGGGATGCGGCAGGATATCTTAGACCCACAGTGGGATAAATCTTGATTTTTAATCCCCTTTCTCACTGAAGGTGGGTCTGATATTCCTTTTCGAAATATTTGTTTTTGAAATCAAACTATCACTTACCAGGGCTAGTTGCTTTCAAATACACAGCACTTCATAGAAAAGCGCTTCCTTTAATCCGTCTCACCGAGCAGAGACGTTTGATGTGGGCGTTATGTCCAGCCAGTCCTCGCCGGACCACTGAAGTCATATCTGTAAAAGCTGCTTGATGAATAACGTTTATGTAAAGTCTGTCTGCAGGGCTTAAAAGAGCCTGGCTTAGTGACCCCAGCATGCATCAGACTCTCTGCACACACTGCTCCTCGTATCATCCCACAGTCTGACAGCAAACATGAAAAACATATTTTCTGCCTGTAATCACATAGCTGTGTCTGATTGCGGTGTACTGTTATGGTGTGTTTTGGTCGTTGTTTGCACAGTGCAGGTATGTGTGGTAAGGTGAGAGAAACAAGCTGAAAAAAGCAATTTAATCCCACTTTCAGTTAACTCCATGCATATTGCTCCTGTGGGAAACAAGTGAAACAATTTGTTTTTGTGTTATTGAGCGGCAGCTGTAATGCCTCCATTTCTCTGCTAGTTTGACACTGAAATTTGTGCGAGACAGCTCAGCAGCGGATTGCTGATCCAAGCTGCTTACATGCATAAAGCACCGTGCCTGTCATCTGACATACATAATCAGCATTGTTGTGTACAATTATAGTGCTAATAGAGAGTTTCTCAGCTGGTGGGTCATAACAGCCCACAGACGCCCCTTGACAGTCAGCTTTGGTTCAGGGGAGATTTCTAAGACAGATATATTGAGGTGTGACTGATATATTTTTAGACAGAAGTGTTGTTATGGGGTTGGCAATTTGTTGTCCTATCACTTTGAAGTATTTATTTGATCAATTGCCACAAAATGTACACATCTTCATGGGATGGAGGATAAATGGTATAAACTTTTGTGAGCCACAAAATTTTAGTTTCTCCAATTCTTCATTTTATGAATAATACTTAAAGTAGGACATCAGACTGAACTACACTTTATGTTTAGTGCTGGCACAGGTAGCACTGACATGTTAGCAGCAAGTGTTGCCATGAGCTGACACAAACAGGGCCATAACCAGGGTTTAGAAATTAGTGCCATATCTAAGGTAAGCTAACATATCCCTTGTGCGCCACCTTAAATATGATGCACTTCTGAGGAGAACTGAAACCTGTAAAGGGCACTCCTTGTGCCTAATCCAACCATTCCTTAACAACCAAACGCCCTAAATGCAATCCAATCGGTTTTGGAAAAAAGTAAATAAATAAATAACAGAGGTCGCTGACAGTGACAGAGGTGACACAGTGGTCCAGACCTCTGTCACCTCATAGCCGGTTATGGCCGGGGATATGAGGTTTACTATTTAGATTAAGAAACAAATTCAGTAATTTAAAAACAAATGACAACCTATGACATTAACAAAAACTACAAAACTAACATACTGAACTATGTGAACATGGTAAATTTATCAACATGCAGACTTTGGCATTGCACTTTGGCACTATTGTTGCAAGGATTGCACTGCACATCAAAAATATACTGTACATGAATACAAGAAATAGTAAGAGAAACACGACCTAATGTGCAACTCTCAAAGCACTTTACGACTTCACAATTTCTTTGTACATGTACAATGACAACAAAAGGCTATTCTATTCTATTCTATTGTCAGGTGAATACCCTTCAAGGAAAGAAATGGTTGCATGGTCCTTTCAGCGCAATACTTTGCGATTGTGGGGAGGAAGAACTCCTTTATGACAGGAAGAGACCTCTAATAGAGCCAGGATCAGAGAGGAACATCCATAGGGACAAATAGAAAGATTAGACTGAGAAGAGCGACATATAAAGGACAAAATGCAACAATTTTATGACTCACTGTATCATGGGATGTCACCCAGCAACCTGGGCCCATTACAGCATGATTAAAAGATTATTCAAAATCACCTGATCCGGAGCTTTTTCATAAACTTTATGAAAAAGGTGCGATTTGAAGCTTATTGTAAAAGTTGAAAGTAGCAGTTTCTGTTTGTTGGATTAAATATTGGCATTCATGACCTTGGAGAGAAAATTACGATCACCAAGGCTACAACTGTTGTGATTGTGTGATTCAATCCAATCACAACAGGTACTGAACGAGACTGTTTTATCACAAGCCAATGAGTTGTTTTGGTGTGTGCTGTCCAGCAGTGACATTGGTGCAAGGTTTTGGAAACACTCAAAGTTTTTTTTAGTCAACTTTATGCTTTGTTGTTGTTTCAAGGTGTAAGTGAATGTCCCTATGAAAAACTAGTAAATACCAACCAGTGTCCCCAAAGAAACTCAAGGTAATGGTCTTCCCATTGCTGTGCAAAAGCAATAAAAACAATGGCTGTTTTCACACCTTCACCACTCAATATATCATGCAGTGACACAAAGGCCTACTGTATAGGACAGTTGCACCTATTAGCGTGCACCTAATGTGTATAATATATCACGATGGACATTCAGTCGTTTCTTCTGCTGCTGTAGACAAAAACATCATCTTCTCTTTTCTTCTTCTAAGTCTTCCAGCATTGACGTTATCGTCCCTCTCCTTTGTGTTAATGTCATTTAACATGACATATTAGATGACAGTGGATCGAGTGTGGCAGGTTCCAATTCTTGCTTTCCTAGAAAACCGAAAGGCAGGCAGCCAGACAGGCTGCAGTGATTTAATTGGAATAATGTATGAAATGAGTCAGAGTCGCAGGCAGGGAGTGTTAACTCTCAGCTGTGCCAGCTTCGACAGAGATCAATGCACCTAACCTCAATTCAAGAAAACATTCTTTAATGGATACCCCCGGGATCTGCGCAGAGCCTCTTCCCTTCTCCTCACTTATTTATTTATTTTAATCTTTCTTTTTCCATTCCGACTGTGGCACACACTTTTTAATTATCCGCCTGAGGATTACCAGGCCAGTGGGAGAGGATGATTTTTTATCCTGTCACGCCACACAATGCTATTTTTTCTTCTTCTTTTAACAGCATTTCTTTCATTCAGGATTCTTACGTTTCTTATTGTAAGGCTTCGATACTCGTCAGGACATTTCACCTAAAAGCACGAGAAGGTGTGAAGGTTACCCTTTGATCTGGTGATGCCTTTATCTTTACAATATATTTTAGACTTCACATAGATCAAATATCATGAACATTGTGGTCAAATGCTAAAAGAGATTTAGTGTGCAATAATTTCCTGTGTTTGTGTGTCTTCAGCTTAAAATGGCAGTTTCTTATTGTGTGTTTACCACACAATCACCACAATATTTTGTTATTTTCCTGCCTATTTCCTTCTCTAACAATCACACGCTTCAGCAAAACAGACAAAATCAGACACATAAAAAGCCATTATATTGTCATTATATTCCCATAATAAGTAATTATGTTGTGTTTTCACAGCTTTGCTTCACAAAAATGCTGCAGCTCTCTTTGGTAAAAGAAAATTATTATATTAGGTCTGCTGTTGTTTTGAACTTGCTTTTGCTTTTGGTCTTCTTTTGGTGTCTCCAAGTTGTTGGAAGCACAAGGAGGCGCGCAGAAAAAGGAACATCAGAAAACTGCAAGAGTTGAGTGACAAAATATTTGCAGATATAACATATGCTGATGTGCTGCCAGCTCACAGAGAAACAAATATGAGATAGGAGACGTCTTATAGTTTACATCTCTACTTTTTGTCCCCTTGGGATTCATTAAGTATTCATATGAGTGATTTATGTCCCAGTCAGGGAAGAGATCCCAAGCATTGCCCAGATAAAGCGCCACTACCCAGTCACACTGTGTCAGTGTTGTTTTTCGTAATGTAATCTCTCATATATTTGAGCACCATTATATTTCAAGTAAAAAGCCACAAGCAAATATCCATTCAATAGTGGACATCTTTCCTTATTTTTGTTTTATTTATTTTTTTTAATTTTTTTTATTGCTTTTAGGAGAGAAAACAATTAAACAGATTTATTTTTTCAGACAATTATACCTGTGGCTGAAAGACAGCATATACGTCTGTTAGGTTGTGTACTTTTCTCATCAGATGGGTATACCATACGTTAATGAGTTTTATCCAGCCTGTTTGGACATTACACCAGGCATGGGCAATTATTTTTTCCAAGGGACAACATGAGAAACTGGGACTGTTGTGGATTGGGACTTGATTCTGATAAATATTAATTTTATCCCTTTATAAGCTTATTGGGGCCAAAACAGTCCCAATTTCTTTTGTGGCCTCTTAGGAAAATTAATTGGCCACCCCTGACCTATACCAATTAATACAGCACAAAACAAAATATGAAGATGTTAAGTTGCCTGTTTCCATTCAGCTTATCCTGGAAATCTGGTAACTCCAACAAGTACTTTTTATTCCGCCTCATAAAACATTAGGAAAACCATATATATATATATTTCTTCATATTTGTAGAACAAAAGATCAAAATGTCTAAAGTTTGCATTAACCACAGTCCTTAATTCAGGCATTTAAATGAAATGTTTTAACCAGAGAACCAGAAATGCAAAATACTAAACATTTCTGAATTTTGTGGGAATTTGAAAGACATTTAAGAGTTCTTTTTTCCCAACCAAAGGAGTCATGGTCATCGAAAATTTAAAGAATGCAGTTTTATAACACAGTTTTAGTTTGACTTTTCAGACTTTAAAACTAGTTCTATAAGTTCTATAAACAGTATATATATTTGAATATTATAATTTTTTTTATGCTTTTCTGCCTCATAATTGTTGTTAACAATTAAGCACGACTGTGTATGTTTTGGTAGCATGTCTTTGTGGTCAGAATAGATTATCCTCCTGTCAAAATAAAAGTTTATCTCTCCAATATATGCTAGAATAATTTCACTGTGTAACAGAATAGTCTACAAGACAATTATAAGCTGCAAGTATGACTACAGTTAGGCATGTTTATAGGGCTTGACTGCAAAATAGTTATAACAGTTTCTGAACATGGAGGAAACATTTTACGTGCTTGAAACCTGCCCATAGCAGAGGAAGAGGAATATGTGGCAAAGGAAAGATGACAGAATGTAGGAAGATGCAGCCGAGCTGAGGGACGGATGCAGCGTACGCGCTGGCTCTTCCTCTGTTATGTTGCATGAGATAGTGTTAGGTGTGAGGCTGATGAGACTCTGTGGCCAAATGAAGCGACAGGATGCCCAGTGATTCCCAGCACTGTTTTGTTACTAAAATGTGCTCTTGCACACAGACTATGCCTTTGTTTTGTTTCCCTGCAACATATTTTGATATTCTACATGCTTTGTTCTGTGCTATGTGAATTTTCTGTTATTGTAGCTGCAATTTACAGTGCTGTGAGACCACTGGAGGAAAAACGCTTCTACGCACAGTGTGTGCGAATGGAAGAGCTCTTTTTGCTTTAGTAAAATAAAAACCCTCTTTTGCTCTTGAAATCAGCATCTGAAGAGTATTCACTCTGATACATAATAAAAGTCAGTTACCCACTGAGATATAGTAATCTAGTACAGTAGGAGTTCAGTAACAGTAAAAGCATGTGGGAAGGATTTTTCCTCTCTTGGCTACCATATCATTCTGATTAATGTAAGCATCATGCCCACCCTGGTTTATACAATGTCAGCTCAACTTTTTTATATTTATGGCAATGACTTATTCATTTATTGATTTACTAGGTTTATATTCTGTACATTTCACACAATTACAGGTTTTAGACAAGTTACAGCCATTTTCAGGTTGTCTTTAATGTTCTGCTGCATGTATGAGCTGTTTTGGGAAATGCACCTTCAGAGCTGAGAACTTCAAAAAGAGCTGAGAACTTCAGTAGCTTTGGTGAAAAATGTGCCAAAGCCACCGAGACAATCTTTAAATCAGTGTCTGCTTTGTAGAACTGCTTTTCTTCTTCTCCCTCTTGTTTGTTGATGCGCTGCATCGTGGGTCTCTACAGTAGCTGCAGACTGTCTAAAAACTACAATAGTTCATGTTTTGACAGTGTAGCAGATGTCAGTCATATATAGTTTTGCATGATAAATTTGTGACCTGGGGTTATTGCACTGTGCAGGATTTTGGCTGAATGTTTAATATATGCCTAAGGTGACTAACAATGCCACCTGTGGAAGTGCACTCCAGAAAAAATGACACACAGCAAGTCAGACTGGGAAATAGTACCAAATAACCGTAGGTAGAATAACGAACGTAGCTTTGTTTACATGTATAGATTGATGACATTTAAGGTAATGTGACTTTTGATGTAACATTTTGTCTAAAGTAAACATCCAAAAATATTTAGAATTTAGGATTTTTGTCAAAAGCACATCATAGGTGGGCTGAGGCCAGTGTTTGAGATGAATTGTGAATTGTGTCCACAGTGCTACCTTTATCCAACAGTGCAGTCTCAACACTTGCACATCATACTTATTAAGCTGAAATTAATGGCAGCTAGAAACACAGAATTTGCAGTATTTAACCAGGATAAAAATAAAAGACTGACAAACTTGTACATCTTTCTCCAAAATACCAGTTTACACAGCAAATGAACATAAATAAAGCGTCTCTGGTTTTAATTAGCTGAGCTAGATAATAGTTCATTGAATCCATTAGCTTCTCTGGAAAATGCGTCTGTATGATCACCAGTCACTCAAGCTTTCAGTGCTCACAAAAGTCAACACTGTTTATTCACCAGTGAAACACAGTCTGCGTTCAAAGGCGCTCTACACAAGTGTTATCTACTACGTTTATATCTCTTTTAAAGGTTATAACAGCAATAAAGAGCTAAAACTCTTTATTTAAAAAAAAAGTATCCAGGAAAATGGGCTTAAGAGAAAATGTGAATTTGAAGATTCATTGTTTTTTTTAATTGCATTCTTTGGGTTTGGCTGACTCATTTCAAGCAATTTAGTCCAGAAAATGCTGAAAACTGTTTGAATGTCTGAATTTGGTCATAAATTCGAGTGCAGAAGTTGCATCAATGCATGCAGAGGTTGGATTAACAGCAGGGGGAGATAAAATATTTAAAGCCACAAAGTCGGTAGTGAGTAAAGAATGTATAAAGTACATTCCAGGGTCCTTATTTGTCAGCATCGATTAAGCTACGTGGCTAATATGTATATACATGGAAATGTGTTAGTAATGTCTGTTTAAACACTTTCCCGTGATTATTTTCATGTTGGCTTGAAATAAAATATCTCCCTCTACTGGTACTGCAGATTACTGCAACTTCTGCATGCGTGAACAATTCACGTTTTGGAATTCAACCCGAATTCAACCCGATATCACCATATCACCCTTTGGTGATATGGTGATATCAGGTTGAATTCTGATGCAGCCCGTCTTTGGTTTTCAGAGCTCTTAATCAGCTGTTGGTGACACAGTATAGTGTCAAATCAACACGTCTGTCATAACAGCTCACTCATTTGTGGGACAGTATGAAATCACAGAAGTCTGTGCATCTTTGTTCACCTGCGTGAGACACAAGCAAATCAGGGATCTGCTTGTCAAAACATTTGCTCCACAGCTAGCAACATCATTATTTGGGATCCATTTCTAATGTGATCTGACTGTCTGCTCTTGGCTGTACTATAGAGTATAAAGAGATATCACCATCCAGATA
>VVHJ01026540.1:0-15352 GCA_015107715.1 Tylochromis polylepis
GGAGACTAAACACAGGGGTACAAGACACAAGGGGAACTGCAAAATAACTAACACAACGTAACCAAGGCACAAGTGGAAATGAACTAGAAACACCTAATAACTAAAACATAACTATAAACATACATGTAAACTCAAAATGCTGGGTCAAAAGACCCAGGATCATGACACAGGATGCATTTATTATTATTATTTTACAAATAGATGTGGCAGTTCCCTGTAAATGGGTCAAATCTTCTGTACACCAACAGCCCATTATCAGGGCACCTTGAGACAACAATAGAAACATAATGTTCTCATTTACTGCTTGTTGGTTGTAAAGTTGATTAAAATCTTTACAATACTGACATAAATATTTGAATTCCTCAAACCTTTTCTAAACAATTAAATAGATAAAAGTAAACTGCAATAAATTACAGGTAGCAATTAAATAAACTACTATCTCTTTTAAATAACAGAAAAACAAACCATCTTTATGGTGTAATTATTTTACATGTAGTTGTTTGGGTTTTTTACTGTGTAAGAATATTCAGCATTGCTATCAATACATTTTTCAAAAAATGCCTCTCTGTGCAAAATGGGTTTAAAAACATAAACAGCTGTGGGATACTGTTTGTCCGTGATTTGGACAGCCCAGCGTGTGCTCCCAACACAGGGGAAACAAGTTCTGTTGGGGATACCTACCTTGGCACCACCGTTGTGCAGGTGAAGCCAAAGGCAAGATATGCTTCATCATATTTTCTAGTCTTTAGTTTGGACGCACATCTGGCGATGCTTCATCTTCTGCTTTGTGTTTGTGTGGGACCCCCGTCACAAACCTGTCCATCATGCTAGCAGTGTCCAAGCATTCTTTTTTTATTCATACCGCGGCCCCCCTGCATTGGACGCCCCCCACTTTGGGAACCACTGCCTTAAGCTGTTTTTATTCCTACATGAATTTTATTTATTTTGCAGCTAGGCTGGGTGATCAATGAAAGAAGGTGAGAAGGAGTAAAAGGAGCAGAAAGTCTTCAACAAAGGTTTCTTGGTAACAGTCAAAAAATTTCTGTAGGCTATTGAGATAAACAGAGAGCCTTCCTCTGTGTTCTTCAGCTTTATGAGACAAATGTTCTGGGCCCATTTACTTATCTTAATAAATCTATAGCTTTTCAAAGGCCATACGGCTCTGTTTTAAAGAGCAGTGCAGCGCTTTGTCCTACAGTAACCTCTGGTCACGACTGTTGTCGACTATTCTTGTTACATTACAGCCCGTGGCCACATTTCATTTCTAACAGGAAACTCCCTCCTTCCTTCTGTCCTCCTGTTCAGCCCTACGTTCTTGCCAGATGCCCGCCTACAGTTTAAGAATCAAAACAGGACCCAGATGATCAGCATTTTTATGACTGCGTATTCAGGCCACATTAGCAAGACTGTCCAAGAGCAGAGCAGGATTGGAGGAAACTGTTTCTTTGCTTTGAAGCTGGTGCGTGTTCCTTCCAGGTGTTCCCCTCCCATTCCCCTTTCAGTCAAGCACAGCTTGAAAACACTGACAGCCAAAACATGATATGTGTAGAGAGCTGTAGCTTCCTCTTAGCTTTGTAGATTACTGAAGAGAGAGGTGGTGCAGTATGCCGCAGGATTCAGAGTACTGGAAAGTAATTACAGGATAGAAACCTGCCTGCTGCTTTTTTTTTTTTTAAGCCAGATTTGCTGTGCTGTAATCCCTGCTGTCATTTAGCACTGCAGGAAATTCAGATTGTCTCATAGAAGTGGCACCAATCTCTGGTATTATCAGAGAGCAGGTGACTACAGAGAAATGAAAGGAGAGAAGCCGGTAAATCTGCCTGCCAGTACCGCAAAGCTGTCGATATTCGAAGATTCATGTTTCTTTCCTCAAGGTTTGTTGGGGAATGTCGTATGTCTGTTACTATCCTTTTTGAATGGCTATTTCTGCATGTGTCTAGAAGCAGTACTTTTATATCGATGCTAGTGTTTCCTTGGACCTGACAACTGTCAAAGCAGTGTGTTTTTTGTTGTTGCTGTTGTTTCTTTTGACATGAATCGATGGATGTTAGACTCTGTCAAATGGAGTCTACTCATAACAGACAACTTAGCAATGGGCCAGTTTTAAATTTTATCTTTGGGCACTTTCCAGCCTGTCACACAAATCGTAGAATTTGTTCCCTTGTCTTTAACTTAATCTGCAAAAAAGTTCCAAATGGTCTGACAGACATAAAATTGTATTTTTTTGCACCATCAAGGTGATTCTCAAGGAGCCATTAGTGGTAAGCTGGGCATATCTCTGCTTGGGTTGCAGTATGTCCTTATAAATCTGGGGAAACTGGACAAGTGGAGGCCAAAATAAAAATAAAGAAGAAAACTATTTACAGTAGATGAACAGAATCTGAAGGTCATGTCCTCAAGAAACAAAAAATCTAGCCAAGAGCACACTCAGGACCTGAGAGGTGCCCTTGCCCATCAGCTGATCCTACTGTTCATCAGAAATGGTCTCAGTAGCAGGGTGGCTGTCAAGAAGCCAAACTTATTGTAAGGAAGGGAAAGAGAAAGGCTGAGGTGTGATAAAATTCACAGGAACTGGACTAAAAGTTCAGCAGCAACTGGTCTTATGGAGTGATGAACCCAAATTTGAAATTTTTGGTTCAAATCATTGCCATTGTTCTCAACACTGACTGACATATGAACACAAAAAAGTGCAATCAAATTTTGATACACCACGAAAGACCATCTAGAAAGCATCTGATTGGAAGTGGACTGAGCATGGTAATGATTCCAAACACACTGCCAGTGCAGTAAAAGATTATCTGGATTTAAACAAAAAACAAAAAACCCCAAACAAAAAAAAACAAACAAAAAAAAAAAACAGTGGAACGCAATCAGTCACAGATTGGCCTCCCCAGTGTCCAGACATCAACATTACCGAAGCAGTGTGGGATCATGTTGACAAAGAACAGAACAAAAGGCAGCCAAAGAAGAGCTTTGCATGTCCTTCAAGAAGCCTGGGGAACTGTTCCTGACCACTACTCAGCTTAGAAGAAAGCTGCGCAAGAGACTTCAGGCTGTGTTAAAAAAATAAAGGCGGTCATAGCAAATACTGACTTTCAAGCTCATCAGAACTGTACAGACAGTTTTTCCTTATACACAGGATTCCCATGTATATTTACACATTTCAGTAAATTGCTACACATATTACCCATCCTCTTAGCAAAATATAAAGTGGCTTGAGACTTTAGCACAGTACTGTACAACCTGATACTTGTCAACTTCACATGAATCTCTGTATTTTAAGGTGAAGCCATAATTTTGAGGTTAGCTTTAGCTTACACTAGCTAACTTATGCTACGAGCTGACGTACGATTCCAACAGCAGCGACAGTGTGCTGTCCTAAAGCAGGAGCATCGTGTATTTTTGTAGACCGCAGACAGAACTTTGGAGTAATAGAAAAAAATACGAAGCCATTGTCATGTTTATTATCATGTACATTACAGTTCAAATTTTAGGAGAAAGTATTTGCATGGACACCGGACACAAAGTGAAATTAGCATTCATGTGATTCTGGCCAAATGGTGAATTTAAGTCAAACTTGTTTCCTATTTAATTATTTTTTGTCCTCACCAAGATGTACAAAGACTTTGTCTCATTTAGTGCTAGTAAATAGATATATCAGACTATTCATGAAAGCTAGGACCCCAAACAAGCTAAAAGACAGCCCCAAATAGCTCTCTAGATTTTTCTTTAGGAAACCCGTGTTTCCCACAGTGGTCATTTTTGTTCATTTCCCTAGGAACATTACTCGAGCTTTCTGGTTTCCATCTGTACACAAATATTTCACACTATAAGCTTGTTGTAAAAAGGCTGAGTGTGAATAAAAATACTTTCACACCATTTCTGTACTTTCTCACATGCTGGTACATCATCACTGTAAACCTCGTAGCAAACGTTGCTCTATGTCTGCCTAACAAGCGTTACTGGAATAACAAGATAGCAGAAGGATTAGTGTTGTTCTTTTCTTTTTTTTTATTTCTGCAAATAGGAAAATAGCATTTCTGGTATTCAAAAAAAACCAACAAAAAAAACAAAAACAAAACGAATCGCCTGAGCTCAGGCATCACACAGAGACAGAGAATTGGATGATGATGATTAGGGAATACAGGTCTGGATGTAGGTCAGTAGAAGCAGCCTGGGGAGGCTCAGACACAAAGACAGCACTGGTTCAGACAGATAAACACGTCTGCCCGTCTGTTTCTACGCTACAGAGCATGGCCGCTTGGAAAGAATGAAACCTAGGGTATCCAGAGTGCTAAGAATCACAGATATAAGAACGATTGCTGTGTAAATGTCTGTGCGCTGCTACGCGCATAAGTGCTCTATTTTTGCGCTTATCCATAAGCACCAGTGTTGCTCAAGCTAAGGTTAAGACTGCTGGTAGCCTGCAGTTTGTAGTAGTAAGTGCCTGTTCAACAGAGATAATCCAGCTATGTGAGGCGTTACGCTTGTAATTACAGCCTATTTTGTGAAGCACCGGTAGGTTAACCACAAGCACCACAATGTTGAGATCAAATAACACATGGTAATACCGACCGCCCCGGGCAGTTGAACCTTCCTTACAAAAATTGCTTCACTATTTTTTTTATTTTTTTTTTGCATTTTGCTGTTCCAGTGCATTTTATGGAACTGCCATAAGAGCAGGAGTGTTTTCTGACTGTTTCTCACTTTTCACTAGCACAAGGGCACTTGAGACCAGCAGACTCAGCTTAATGGTTTATGTGAACGGGTAGAGTGGGACTCCAAATCCCAGAGCATAATCAGTCCGACATTCCACAGACTGATCAGGCTACAATCAAACTCACATAACAGACCGAAAACCTCTCCAGGAACACCACTGAATAGCTTAATGCGCTGATTGAAAATCCTCGGATTTCAAAACAAACAAACATCTATATAAAGGCTACAAGCTGTACACGTCATCTGTGTCCTTAATATTCAGTACACATTATATTGAATATGCTAATACAAATGATTGGATAGATGTTAGCTGCCTTTCCAGCTATTCATACTATTAGCTTTTCTTGCTGCTATAACCAAAAAAATAAACGTTTACAGTAAGTGCTACTGTAAATTTTTTTAAAAAAGAGCAAAGTTTCACATCACTGTGGCACCACTGAGCCACAGTATACCGTATAGGCCCATAACTACTTTGTGTGTGTGTATGTTTTTTAAGCCACATCAGTGGGCTGCACAATGATTTCCAGAGAACAAAGAGCTTATAAACCGTATAAACGAAGGTGTCATTTTCATCCTCTCACAGAGGGCCAGAACAGGGATTTCTGCTTTGGCAACCCCGTGTTCAGAGTCACAGTTAAATAAGAGCAGTCATATGATAACAGCAGGCTCAACAGAGGTTTTGTGAGATGGACAAAGGCATCGATAAAGAGATTAGGACATGGCAGGACTGTGAAAAGGCATACAGGTCCAAAGCATTTTGGATCACGACTGGACGAATGTGATCAAGGCCAGGGGTGATGTCCAGAAAACAATGAGTTTTTCTCAACTTGGCCAAATTATTGGGGACACCACGAGTTCAGTACGACTAAACTATCTCTGCCGTGAGGATCCTCGGCATCCGCTCCGAGTCAGCTGTAACTCTGAAATTCAAAGCACTTTCAGAAGAATTCAGAAATTGCACCATGAAATTGCGAGTGGGTTTCCGAACTCTCTCACGCGTATCGCGTTAATGATTAGAACACATAAGTGCAACAGTGGAAGCTTCATCTGAACCATTTGAACCCTGAAGTTTACCTTTGAGGAAGCAAATCGATTGCAAAAGTAGAAAAAAAAAAGAGATTCTATAATTACAGATGCTCCCGTTACTGGTTACCACTCTACTTCCCACAGCACCTGGCAGCTTGGTAACTGGAGCAGTGGGGCACACAGTGGTTACAAGAGGGGCCCTTATAAGAATGTCTGCTGCTCTGCATTCTGCCACGGGTGAGTGCGCAAAGGCCAGGAAATCCACTTTGAGCTGACTCTTTCCTGAGGTGGCTGCTAGCTCGGTACAATGTGAGCAGCTCACATGGAGCACTGAAAGGAAAACAGAGGGGAGGAAGAGACGGGACAGAAACTTTGAAGTGAAACGGCAGCCAACTCCCGAGATTCTTCTGAAAGTCCAGCTCGTAAAGCACCAAAAGTCCTGAGGAGGCCCAGACCCTCACCGTGCCGCCCAAGTTGAAGCCGGGCAAGGCAGGTGGGTGGGTGGATGCTGGGCAGGGTTCAGGTCAGCTGAGGGTATCACACGGTGGCTCTGATAATCCTGCTGGGCCTGGAGCTGCGGTGGACCTTCGTGTGTTTGGAGAGGTGGTCGCTGCGGGCAAACTTCTTCTCACACAGTGAGCACTCGTAAGGCTTGACGCCCGAGTGAGAGCGGCGGTGACGAGACAGTTCATCGGACCGGGAGAACCTGGAGACACGAGAGCAGAGGGGTGGTGTTATACACAGCTTGAAGAAGGTTTGGAGACGTGCACACCAGCTAACACATCCATTAATCGGGACATGTGTACTTTGACTCGCTAGTTTCAAATCCCTTCCCCCCCAACGATGCATAAGATTACATGAATTACTATTGGAATTATTATACGACTTGAATCCATTGTCATGTTTTGCAGTTAAAGATGAGAGATTTTTGGTGGAGATCACTACAGCTGCAGGAACCTCTCCCAGCAGATCTCCTGTGTGGGAGATACAGTACAGGTTCAGGAACTTCTGGGGCCGAGCTTGCTGATTGGCCAAATGTTTTTGTGCTTTTCCAAGTTTTTTTTTGTTTTTTGTTTTTTTTTTAAAACCTGCAGGTCATGTTAAGCATTTATAGAATAAAAGTGGGAACTCTGGCACTAAGAGAAGGATTTATTTTGTAATTCCTTGCAGGCTGTCATTTAGCCCTGTAACAGAGACAGTAGAACAGTGAACTTTCTGACGTGTCTGCTGACTATTTTGCCTAACCTTCACAGAGCTTCAAACCGCAGTGGAAACACAGATAAGGAGTTAAAACAACTCTCAGTCCCTCTGGAAGTCCCTGACATCAATCCTCAAAACTGAAAGGCATTAAAAGTCTTTAATGACACAAACGTAATCACCATTCCTTGTTAGGACTGAATAAGATGGCAACGGGTAACGGGAGACTGAGAGGCTGAAATCAATATTTAGCAAATGAAAATGAGAAAATGATCATATGAAACAGTTTCAGTGCGATCAGTTACAAATGATCCTTTATTAATATGAAGCACTCCAGGGTGTTAACAGCCCTGGATAAATCTGATTGTTTACCTTACAGAAAATGAAACAACAGTTTGGATAATTATGTCATCATTTAAGGCACCACCTCAGCGGCTGAGGAAGGCCTTGTGCACATACTGTAGCACAGGCTCAAACACCCCTCTCTCTTCATTTCAGCGAGACCATCCAGAGACCATGTTTAATAACTACCATCTCAGTCTCATCAGTGATCATCATCACATCACAGCTCACCTCACAGGTACTTTTCAACCACTTTGTCATCCAGTATTAACAAGCTTTCTCCGGATAAAGACTTGGTAAGCATGAGGGGTTCACTGTGAGGGTTGCACCGTCATGCAGCTGTGATTTGTCATTTAGATGGCAGGCCCCGCCCTAATACACACCATATCATACTATAATGGCCATAGCCTTATGTGTCTATGTATGTTTGCATGTTCCCCATCTTACAGTTAACTGAACACCGAACGGCGCCCTTACAACTGCGTTCACCGTGCGCGTGCTTGTTGATGTTTCTTGCGCGTGTGGTACGTTCATGCATTTCGTGCACGTTCTACGCTCGTTACGCTACGTGTTTAACGGTCGAGCCAACATTTTTATGTTCGACAAAACAAGCCAGTGTAAAAATGCTTGAAAGTGTAGAAAATGGCACAGCAGAGTAGGCGACATTGATATGAAGATAAGAACATGAAGGCTGGGTGAGCATACTCATATCATGAGACGCTTTCTGAAGCAACCTGCTGGGTATTAAATCTTCAGTAACTATTTGATTATTTAAGTTATTCATATTATTTTGACGTATTCCTAATTTCAAATAGTTTCATTGTTCATAATATGACATCTAACAGATTTGTTATATTTTTACTACACTATGTGCAGGTCTTTGCTGGCCTTTTAGATTTTTCCGTCAAGACACTAACGATGAACGTAATGAAAATTAAAAATAAATAATCTAACATCATGTTGTTTTGACGAATACTTGAATCTAGTGAGTGAGATCATAAACTCACGAGCTAAACGTTTACTAAAGCCACGGATCAAGTGTCATTTTGCCGTACGCTTCGATACGATCGGACTTCTTTTTGCAGCCAGGGGTGGTGCCCTCTACTGACCCTTAGAAGGAAAGCAGGTTGTAGCCACCTCAATACTGGCTTCATTTCCCGGAACTGGAAGCTTCACATATCTTTTACATAAACTATTTTCATATGAAGGTATTCATATAAAGTTATGCTAACTTATGTGCATAATTTTGTCAGTTGACAAAGTAGCTTTGACAACTGACTGCTGATTACCATCAGACCTTTGGAGCCAAAACTAAACAAAAAGCACTTCTGGACACAAAGCTTAATGGGCCATTGACCAGGAAGATGCTTGGGGTAAACATGTAAAGCATAACTATATTCCACGTAAGCTACAATCACCGAGATGGAAACTGAAATTCTTTGTTGCTATGAAAGCATTCTGTGGCTGCATAACAAACCCTTGTTAATAAAGGAGCAGCTCAAATTGTTTATTCTTTTTTCATTTCCTCGTATTATAATAACCGTACTGTGACGTGTTTGTGCAGGGTCTGCTACTCTAACTAGTCTTGCTGGATCAGGCCATCTGCTTAATCGGTGCCAACAATCAATCACGGGGAAAACGCCCTAAAACCTCATCTTAACCTGCTACCGTTTCCATCACGTTACGTACCTCCATCCACACTCAGGCCAGCTACACGTGTAGGGTTTCTCTCCTGTGTGACGGCGGAAGTGGGCTTTCAGATGGCTGCTTTTGGTGTACATCTTCCCACAGCCTGGGTGGGAGCACTTGTGGACCCTTTCAGTAGGTGGCACCCTCGTCACCCGAGGAGCCATTGCTTTTAGCACACCGCCTCCATGGCCCCCGACCCCAGTCAAGCCCGTGATCTCCAGAGTCCTCATGGTGATGGGCAGCGGGGCGATCTTTACATACTTCTGGTCAGTTGACTTGTTATCCCCACTGTTTAGTGATAACAGGGTGGTGTGGCTGGAGGGCACCTGGGGAGCCAGCAGGGTTACATTTTGTCCTGTAGCACCTTGAAGCCCCATGACCACATGGGTGAGCAAAATCCCACTTTGGGCCCCCGGAGGAGAGCCTGCTGGATTCTGGGCCTGGGCCAAAGGAAGAGGCTGGAGTTGGAGCACCAAAGGAGCACCCAGGAGCACCGGTGGGGACAAGGTGGGTGGTGAGGGGTTAACTTGGGCACAAGAAGAAGGGTCAGCTGGAATGGGACTATTTCTCCCGCCTTGAGCGCCATCTAAAGTGGACGTGCATCGGGAGGCATCAGTCTTTGGATCACTGACAGTCTCTGAGGAAGCATCCGGGGGAGCGGAGGCAGGTGGACAGTCAGCGGAGCTGCACGGTAGAGGGGAGGCCTCCTCCTTTGGAACAACCGTCCCGTCTTTGACCATTTCCATCTTCTCCCTCAAAAACTCCTCGATGTCCTCCAAGGTCGGGGAGAACGGGGAACAGGGGTGGAATGAGAATTCAGGGAGCTTAGGCTCCTGACTGGCAGCTTCCCCTTCTCCCATTTCTCCCAAGAAAATATGGAGACGCTTTTCTCCATCTTCATCCTCCTCCTCTTCTTCGTCTTCCTCATCCTCTCCTGGGCTGGAGCTGTGCATAGCCTCCACCTCCCTGGCCTCTGGGCTGTTGCAGGAGGCCGAACTGCCCCCCTGGCTGCGGTCTCCGTCCCCGACGTCAAGGGAGAAGAGGCTGCTGCTGTCCCTGAACAGGTCATTCTCCAAACTCAGCATTCTGCTGCTGAGAGACACCATTGATCCTGGCCGAACGCTGCAGACGGGATGTAGAGGAAACTCGATCCAGAAGAGGAGACACAAAGACCTGCAAAGGCAGCAGTGAGACCAGATTTTATTACCCAGCAGAAAGTAAAACGGCAGGAGGGGCTGAGGACCTCAGTGACTCGATTATTGAATTTAAAATAAACATAGTTGGTGCATTTGGCAACAAAAAACACTTTTCTCCATCGCTTTTTCTCCTTAATATTCAAGTCAAAGTTATATTCTAAACCATTAACTCTGATTATGTCGTAGGGTTAAAACTAACACTGAATCACAGAACAGAAAAAGGAACGAGCAAATATTCTGATGATGCGCTGAATCAGAGATAGACTCATACATCAGTCAACCAGATCACACACACACTCACATCTGTATAAACGTACCAGGTGGTCCAATATCGATTTTTAAAGATCATCATTTAGAAAATCGTATGCAGGGTAATCGGGGTAATGGCATCATCTAAAATTTCTCTTTTTAACGTAACTCTACAATACTGGATGTCTGTACACATAACGAATATTGGCAGATGAGTGCATGGCATCCTGTCAGTCACACTGTTGTGAAACGCTTCATGCATAGCAGCATATTAGGCGCCCGGCGGACAGCTGGGCCCAAGTCCCCCCCACTGAGCCAACACTGTTACAGTTTACCGATCTACCTCATTAGCAGTTTTTAGACATATAAGAAGCTTGAGAAATCTGCGTGGTGAATTTTATGACTTTATACTTTTAAAAAAAAACTGTCCTGGGGATAAGCTGAACGAGTCGCTGCTGTACGCAAACGAGGTCAAACATGATTCGGTGCTCTCCCGCTGGTACATGCATCCTTTCTGGGCAGTTTCCTGCTTCTGTGAAGAGAAAAGTAATAATGTACAAGCAGGAGAGCACTCTGAGCAGTGTGACAATTCCGTTGTGGCGCAATGTAAATTCTGCTCCCTGTTAATGTAAGTCTCTGGTCCTCACTTCAATAAATAAATACTGTGCGTGGATACGCGCGAATATAAAGTTAAACAAGTCAAGTACTAAACGTGGACTCGGACACGGGGCCCCTGTGCAGCACACTGCTACAGTATCAGGACATAACAAATCTGACTGTCATTGTACTTCAGCAAGGATGCCACCTTTCAACCATCCACTCGAGTGAGAATGTGGGGACCCCAGTGGAGGAGGGTGGAGGAGGGGGGATTTTCAGTCATTTGGGGTGAAGTGGCCCTTTAATTAGAGGCACTGCTGTACATTTACAGTATTGGTAAGTATCAATACCAAATTTTCAGACAGCTGACTACTCATTAAAGCATTTTATTTACTCAATGAATTCCACACACTGGAAATCTTGTTCCTGTGTGACGATAACTCATCCAACCACAGCAACTTATGACACAACTAAAACTATTTTTATTGTTACTGGGCTATTTCCTGCCCAGTTATTTTAGTGACTAACAAACATGTGTGTATGTACTGCTTGGAATAAATAAATAATGTGACAACCCCATGTGAGTAAGGTCACACATTGCATTTTAGCTATATTTTCTTTTATTTACAAGCGTGCCAATTTGTGTGCAGCCACGATAAACCTGTGGCTCCACTCTGTTGTCTTGGAGATGCACGTGTGGATCACGTGGAGGTCCAGCAGCTGAAAGCAAAAGGGCCGGCTACCACGGGCGGCCGGGCCGGGGCCGGGGCGGGGCGCGCACTGGCCACCCTCCAACGTTTGCTAGCCTGCCCAGTGGCCTCCCATGGCAAAACTGTCCTATGTTGGTAATTCTAATAAACGTGAGCACAAGAGAGAGGACGAGACCCTGGAATGATTATTATCGATTTCAAAAATCTTATTTGATTTTCATATGTACCTATTTTCAATGATGTAAACTTTGATAGCAGGAAGTTAACTAGGCATATAATTCTTCTCTTTTTTGCCATATTTTTCAAGTGACCTATATTTGACAACAGCATAATAAAACTGGAAACTCTGGCAACAGCTCCTGTTAATGTTTTGTCAAACCAGGATTCACGTGGACTCAGGCCTCTGCTTTAAAGCTACACCACAGGTGCGCTGTAACCACAGGCTGGCCACTCGCGGAGGCTTCGCTGTAGGCTCCACATAGATTCAGTGTGGAAATACTGCGGTGCCTCCGACCCTACGGTGGCCCTGAAAGGCCAAACGCACTGCAACTGAAGAAGGCACCAACAAATAGAAAAGTGCTGCAAAAGCACACAAAACAAAGTGGAACTTTAATAAAAATAAAATCTTACACAACAGAGAGCCAAAACACAACGGAAGTGTTTCTGGGGACACAATAATGCGACTGAACAGAGACCAAAACCTGTGAAGGACTGCACTTAAAAGAAGCGGCGGACAAAGATGCAGATAATGTGTGTTTTAATCGCATGTTTGCCATTAGCCGTTTACTGTTAGTGTGTCACTTCTGCGGCTGTTCCATTTCCCCAAAAGCACTTCTGTTGTCTTTTGTGGTTTTTGAGCTTTTGCTGCAATTTATGTGTACCTCCTTTGTCTTTTATTTTGTGTGCTTTTGCAGCTTTTTTTTTCTTTTCTTTTTTGCTGGTCATTTGCTAAGCTGCAGTGCTTCTGACCTCTCGCGTCCATCGCAGTGCTGGTGCTGAAACACAGAAAAAGCCTGATGAACAGTGCAAGAAATGGCAACCCTGTCTAGAGTTATGCAACAAGTGCTGGGACCCTCCCCAAAAAAAAGCCTCAGGACTTGTTTCACTCACAGGAAGTTCCAAATCCAGCTCATTACAAAGTTCAGGTGTGACCCGATGGAGGGCCTCCAGGAGTGCGTTTACGTCCCTTCACAGGTCCGCAGCCCCTAGGTTTTTAAGCCAGCTTCCTGATCAGACAGTAGCACAATAACCCCGCGTGCTTACGTAAAGGCTGTTTGTGGGTGCTGTCAGAGCGGCGGGCACATGTGGCAGCAGGCAGGGCCTCGCCGCTCGCGCAGAGCACGGCCGCTGCGCAGGGTAAACACGGGCCGCACAGACGCGCCCACAAACACGCGAGAGAGCGCGAGCGTCCGATCCCCGAGAGAGAGAGGACGGAAAACCCTCGGCCCGACTGTCTGCGAAGCGAGCGAGCGAGCGCTCCTACAACAGCACGGCAGTCCAACTGTGCCCACGCAGACATCCACGAGCCTCAAGTTCGCCTGGGTCAGAAAAACTGCTCTATTTATACTCCTCGGTCTTTCCGGAGAGCCGAGCGGCGCGATCCCGGCGGCTGCTTCGACCTACCGTGTTTCAGAGCGGGGGGAGTGTTCGCGGAGGAGGCGCAGTCCACGGCTCTCCGTGTTTCGCCTTTATTTCTGGTCTCCGTCGTGTTATTGTCGTCGCGCACTCGCATCCCGTCTTTGCCACGGGTCCATGTTGGCATTTCTTTTCCCAGCGTCACGTGACGGCATCGCCGCACAACTCGGAGGCACGGGTCCCTTTCCGCGCCTGTGATTGGACCAGCGCCGCGGAGGCTCGCCCAAAAAGGAACGCGCTGATTGGCTGCCGCTCAATAAATTCTGACTACCACGTGTTGTTAGCGGGGAAGTTGTACTGTTTTAACAGGATGCACTGTGGCCAGTAGATGTGCGGGGTGGGGGAGACGGAAGGTTAACCTGCGCCAGCAGACCAACCTGCAGTTACTGCTAGAGACAGAGCTGCCGTGGAAGCACTGCTACCTGCTGTCCGATTTCCGTGAAGTGTTCACGCAGAGAAATCCGACTTTTCTCCACATTTTAGAGTTAAGCACACTGTTTTTTTTCCACTTCTAGGTGTAGTTTTAAGCGAGGCACACAATATCTATTTTTATTACATAGCACATGCATGTGGACTGCTGGATGAAACCTGTGCAGGAACCAGAAGAACCTGCAGACTCAAAACGCAGAGGCCCCACCCTACCAGACGATTCAAATCTTCCAGTTGTGGAAGACTTACCGTGATTTACTCCACCTGCGACTCTTTTTAGGTAAACTTAACTATCCCCTCGACACACAGCAGTGGTCCAGAGCAAAAGGACGAAAGAGCCCGATATTTGAATTTTTTAAAAATTTTTCAATATTAAAAATAAGTCGAGACACTATTTTTAGGTTTAGAAGGATTGTTACTAGTTTGATAACTAATCCGGTGGAAATGTTGCCTGTCCTTCTGATTTCCAGCCAACCTAAATAACAAAGTCGGTATGATTCCTTAAAATCATCTTAAAACACAGATGTGTGATGCGTTTTGAATAGAAATCTTATCAAAACACATCTGAGCTCTTGAAGTCCAGGTGTTTATGAGTTAGAGTGCATGAATTCACCATGAATGTAATGACAGGATATGTGTGACATGCGAGCAGGTCATTGGCTCCAAACTGACCTGAAATCAGGCAGAACTGTCACACTGTCTCATCCAAAAGAGGACAGATGAGTAAATCATGCCTACATGTGTCTGCTGGCTCAACAAGTTAGCATTTTAGATGCGGAACAATAAGAACTCGAAATCCCTACAGAAGGTCTGGAGCATTTAGCATAAACAGATATACAAAAGGTTCAAACTGGTGCCCAAAAATTCACAATGTAGGAAATGATGATCTAAATCTCCTGAGGTAGGACTTCCATAATCCATCATTCACGCTTTCGCAGTCGCATCTTTTTCATTTTCATTCTCCATGTTTTTTTTTAAGTCTAACACAAAGTCTACACAATTAGTTTTTCCCTGTCAGGATGTTTGTTTAAAGTCAGTCGAATTTGCCACAATGCTACGAGTGCAGACATGAAACTGGCTCAACTTGGAATTCAGTTTTCAGGAATTCTGTTTTGGCAGACACTACTGCACCTTCCTTTACATGGAAATAACATTTTATTACCACCTTTGACTAGTTATCTATTTTTTTCTCAAATTAACATTGATTAGTTATTAGCTTATTACACAATAGATTTGTTATGATTACAGGTGATTTTTTTTGTTATATGCAGGATCTCTAGCGATCTGAGTCATGTAGTCACGTTTGTTTTTGTGTTGTGCAATGAAAATTCTAGAGGACAAAGTTGTAATTGTCACTTTGACCGCACCGGGGCGCTGTTATGCTGCTGAAAAAACAGACACAATGACACAGGAGCGTGTTCGCTTGGTTTACTGTCACAGCAACACTGCCAGCAGCATTTTGTCTGATATCGGAGACTTTTGATGACAACAGTGCTGCTGATGAAGATGTACCTGAGTAGTTAGCTTTGTGCCATCCATGAATCTGGTTATTTAAAAGCAGCA
>VVHJ01026542.1:0-19021 GCA_015107715.1 Tylochromis polylepis
TTCATTTACATTATAGAACTGCCCCCCCCATCTCTTTTAAAATATATAACCCTGCATAGAACATACATGCACAGAATGGCATGTACTGCTATCTGTTATTTCCACACTGATCTGTCATAGCAGTCTTGATTTTGGAATCCCTGTGGTCTGCAGGATGTTATAGAAATTTCTAACATTGGCATTTTTTAATAGATGAGTCATTTGGATCCTTTTGAGCCCTGATCAGTTTTATGAAATTTACACTGTGCTTTGGTTTTACCCTTTTTCAGCAGTTTAAAAAAGCTTGTCCTAAATTTTCACCCCGTCTTTATTGAATGAATAAGTCACAGGAACCTGGTTTAAGCAGGGGATGCTATACTCCTGGCAGCGGTCGTTGATCCAGGTATTCTCCCAGTTGCTGCGGTGGCTCTGTTCGTAGGTGTAGCAGGCTAGCAGGGTGACCAGCGGGACCAGGTAGAGGCAGCTGAACACACCGATGCGAATCATGAATTTCTTCAGCTTCTCCTGGTTGCGCTCGTCATGCTGGATGACCTGACGGACGTGGTTCAGAGAAACGATACCGGCCAGGATGAGGCAGAGGCCGACTATGACGCCCACGCACAGCGGAGCCAGTACAAAGTAGCGCAGTGCATCCAGGTCGTAGAGCCCCACAAAACAGACACCACTGATGTTGTCTCCTTCAACTTTGTTCAGAGCCAGCAGCATAACAGTGAGTGCCCCGGGGATCCCCCAGGCAGCAGAGTGAAACCACACCTTAGACAAAAAAAAAAACAAAAAAAATTGATCGAGCTGTAACTGCACATATTTCCGTGTTGTGTCTGCTTCCTATTTGCTACTAGGAAACAAACGTAAATACTTAAGAACCTTACTGCTTTCTTCTCAATGGCCTCACAGCTCCACTTGGGGCCGGCTGCCAGGAACCAGGTGATGGTGAGTATAACCCACCAGACGATACCAGCGATGGAGAAGAAGTAGAGGAGCATAAAAAGCAGAGTGCAACCTTTGCTCTGAGAGCCCAGCACCACTGTGTCAACACCGGCAGGCTGGGCCGCTTTGATGCATGCTGCATTGTTTCCAAGCAGGAAGCCGATGAAGTATATGAGCGAGACAAAGCTATAGCACACAGCATAGAAGATTATGGGCCGCTCTGGGTAGCGGAAGCGTTTGACATCAATAAGGAACGTGAGGAAGGTGAAGAGTGTGGCGCCCAGGCAGATTATGGAGCACACACCGATGAAGCTCTTTGCAAATTCTATGTCGTGGGGTTTGAAGTACATGTTGGAGCAAGGTGGAGCACAGTTCTGGGTGCCTAGGAATGATGAGCCATGACCTGGCTTGGTTTTTAGCTGCAATGGGCACCAGAAGCCCAGCTCTCTCTTAGCTGATGAGGAGATTGCTGGGGTGGTTAAAGGAACTGGAGAACTGTGCACTCCGCAAGGGTTCAATCTAGAGCATAAATAACAATGTTTATGAGGATTAAAGAGGATAAGTGCCTCAACATGAATTGTGGGTAATGCAATTGTGGAGTGATATTTTCTTACCTTTCACACATTTCAGGAGGCCAGGGGACATCAAAGGTGTGGATGTTCCCCTCACAGTCGGACCGAACGGCCTTGCACTTCTCCCTGCAGGGGTGGATCACCTTGTTCTCCTCGGTGCATGCTGGGATAAAGAATTGGCACAGGAAGTGGTGGACATCTGGAGAGCACTTCAGGTTTATCAGGGGCATAAATGGCTGAAATTGAACAGATTAAACATACTATATTAAAAATCAGTTTCCCATTATAACAACTATTATTGCACTCTGTTCTTCCATTAAGTTTAGATGCAAGTTTCATAATCTGAGAACTTTTGATATACTAATAAATCTGAAGGGTTGACAGCCCTATTCATGACCTGAACACTCACATGTGCGTGCACGAGTTATATAGCATTTCCTAAAGAAACCTTTGAAGTAGCTTAAATCTAAATGCAATTTTCCAGCTATAACTTTTCTTTGAAGAGCTTCCAAAGTATTTTCATGATGTTACAGCTATGTACAGTCTGCCTACACTGATGAATCCAGTATTTCCACAGACTGTACTGCTCATTCTGCTCGTCCTCTGCGGAAGTAGGTGTAGGTAGCAGTCTGCACAGTTTGTAGTTTTTAAACATTTTCCTCTGAAAAATAGACAGACAGTAACCTGTAAGATTCTGAAATTACTTTTGTAAACGCAACTGGAAAAGAGGCATAAATATAATGGTTTGACTTGTGTGAGTAATAAGTGCAGTCTGTGTGACTGGATATTGTAATATAATAAGAGCTGAGATTACAAATGATCAGGATAGCAAAGCAGGTGAAAATATTTTTGCCACATAAGTAACAGTACACTATAGTAACACACAAAACTGTCCATTCATTGGCCGGAAACCAACCAAAGCATTTTGGGGGGGGGGGGGTATAGGTGGCAGGAAATGAGTGTGTGGACATTTGGAAACAAACAGGGACAGGCCAAGAAGGCTGGAATGCACAGAGCTGTTCATGGGGAGGTTGCTGGGGATATGTATGGAGGACAGCCTTATTATTTTTGGATCTACACCAGCTACATCACTTAGAGTAATATGCATGTTCAATACATATGTCAAACAATAAACCAGCTGCTATCCTCGCTGGACTAACCAGTCAATAGTGACAGGCATGCATTCGCACAAACTAATTGTGCTGTGCTGTGCATATTGCACTAGTTGATGTTTTCTCTTCTCTACTTTTTCTGGCTCCAGGTCCACATCTCTGGGCCCTGGGCTTGCCACCTCAGACAGTAAGCGTCCTTGTTTCTCTCCTCTGGAGGTCCTGGACCTGAGGCTCCTCATGGCTGAACAATCTGACCTTTATTTTCTTTAGAGCTCTTACTGTAAAAACTGCCCTCATTTCAAAAACCTTCAAACAGGATCAGCTGCAAAATCTGAGCTGATTTGCTCTTTAGGGCAAAATCCTTTGCAGAGAATTTCTGTGCAATGTACTTTAAGTATTAAGCGAGTTAAAAAAAAAAAAAAAAGACAACTTTCACTTTTCAAGTTTTGCTCAAACTTTCAAGACCCCCGAGTGTCCGTTATAGTGCGTCAATTTGTCTTTCCATTCTCTCTGTATTCTAACACTTCAAACTTTTTGCTGTTTCCAAAGCTGGCAAACACTGGTGGAAGGGTGGGAAAAGGTTAGTCCTCCTCCGGAAAATCCTACTGATAGGCTGGCCTGTTCCCAGAATAAAGCAGAAACCTGCCTGATTCCAACGTCAGAGCTTTTTGATCAATCATTGCACATGTTCAAAGAGAGCAATGTTTCGTATTTAACGTTGAATGAAAGCCAGAGAGTGTAAGCCTGTCACCTGGGAGACAGGACTGCGGAGGTAGGACCGTGTGTGGGGGTGGGGCGATTAACAGACAGAGGATACTCCTTGTGGTATGCACAGCAGGCTTTGTGTGCGACTGGATGTGTCCCTCCCCTTCCTCCAGAAATCAAAGGGCCCTCACAACAAAGTCACTGAAGTTGCCTGTGGCCAAGGTTGCCATGAAATAAGAAGCCGATACCTTTGCCAGATGCCACACAAAAGATTCCTACAGATCATGCTCAACACTCAACACCAAATGTGCGTAACCCAAACCCTCAGGAATGCCAGGAGACAGGATGCAACAGCTAGAGAAACAACATTTCTGCTGAGGATATGTGCAAGACAACAAATGGCCTTAAAGCACACTAGCCAAAGTGTCGCAGGCTTCATGGAGCAAAGCTGAAACACCAGTTACATAAACTTAGACTTTAGTCACTGCAAAGGGTGTTGATTAAAGAGAAAACACGGCTAGTCTGAACAGAAAATTGAGCAAAGTCAAACTTAACATTAGAATTCTCTAAATCTGAGCAGATATTAAGCATATTTTTTCACTATAAAAGAAGACTGATTTCTGTATTCTATGTGTGGAAGAAAATTTTCAACTCCAGGGTGTAAATCTCTAATTACACCAGTTCAGTGTCATTTGAGAGTTACTGTTGCTTAAGAGATGGACTACTGACTTCTGTTGTGTAATACTGACTGGAGCACACAATAGCCCTGTACAGTCTATAAACCTTTATACAAGAGCACAGCTTATAGGTGCTTCTACATATACAGCTAGACTTGTTAGCTGGTGTTAGATTTATCCTAATTTGTTGATGCCAGCAAATGACCAGACAGTCATATCACAATAACAGGTCCTTGAACTCAGCCCAAATGTTACCCAGTGATCTGAATCATGACCTGAATTTACACAATAAAGGGACAGGACAGACCTGAGAAAATCAGTTCAGGTATTCTATTAGTCTATTTGATGAAAGAAAACAATAAAGTCACAGTAAAAAATATATATGTATTTTATCTTTATCTTCCCTTTCCTTTCTGCAGTTTTGAATGAGGAAGACAGAATTTTGGAGAAATGAAAAAAAGTAAAAAACCAAAATATATATATATATATATATATATAAAATGATTGTACTTTCTGTTATAATTGTACGCTTATTTTGTTGGACACAAACACAATTAAGTCATTTTTCTTCCTGAATCAAGATTATACATTGAATTAATACTGGATATTTTGAGCCAATCTTGATATTGACATTTGAAAGTTCAAAAACCCTGATAATATGTTTGCATGTAGTATTTTAAAAATCACTGCAAATGCCAGTAATAATGTTCTAAAACTGATTAAGGCGTTTCTTACATAAGGATAAATGAACTTAGCTTGGATTCGGATTACATGCCTCATTTCAACCATTCAACAGCCATCCAGGTGTTAGTCAGAACATCACCCGCTGATTGGATGGAAAAGTGGTCCTGCAATGATTGTCAAGCCCAAGACCAAATACACCCCATAGTCACCCATACTTACATGTAATTGCATGAGTAAGTGCAAATGAAGAAAAAAACCCCTAAACTAACTTAGCTTATCAGAAGATCAACAAGAAACCCACAAATTGCAAAAGTAATGAGCTGAAAAATGTTGATTATCCTAAAAAAGAAACCTGCCTCTCAGCCTTAGCGTGCAGAATTAGCTGTTGGCTCCACTGATCGGCTCAGAGCCACAGATTTTCTGATAAATACCGTTCCAAGTTTACTGTGTCTTGATGGCTATTTCACATCCTCCCATTTCTATTGCATTTTCACCTTTTTAGCAAAGCCCAGTGGAAATCTTTTAGCTGCCAGGGAAAATTGAGTTTTTGGATTTCTACTTATTATTAAGTACTTTCTGTTTGGTGTCACTGCTGCAGGCTTTCGATTATTGTTAGGGTGAGTCTGAGCTGATTTCCTGCAAAGTAAACTGTGAATCTTAGCTCTGGTGATATTGAGTGTTTAATCCCTATTTAACTTCATTGTTGTTCTATTATGTTTCTGTTCCATTATAGATACCTTATTATAGTGATAAGCTTCATTTGTATAGCTTGGATTCTGAGTCATGCCTTGTGTATTTGTAGTTGTAATAATGTTCTTCCCTGTGTTTTCCTTTGTCTCATTTCTGTATTTGTGGTTTGTGTTATCTTGTCTTATAGAACTTTAAGTCTGCTTTGGTTATTTCCTGTTTTGCTTTGACGGTTTATTTTCTTCATGTTCTGTGTGTTGCTTCCTGATGGTCTCCTCCAGGTTGTCTTCAGTTGGGTGTAATTACACCTGTGTCTCGTCTCCCTCCTGTCTGATATTCCCTAATCAGCCTCCAGAATAAAAATAGTCCTGCCCTTCTCTTTGTTGTTTTATCTGCTTAGTTCTGTGCACATTTCTGTGAAGTGACTGTGGATGCACCTGTTTTGCTCCCCATGTGACTGCCTATTTTTATGATTTTTGGACTTTGGTTTTGGACTTAGTGATTAAAGCTTGTGACACGTTTTTGTTATAACTAAGAATGTTCTTTCTTAACTTCTTTTTCTTGTAAGAGGAACCCTAAGAAGAGCCTTCTTCTACCGCAAAGGTTTTTCAAAAGCTACCCTTTAAAATTTAAGTGGACAGATTCATAGTTTAATCACTAGCTAGTTCTCTTTAACAGTCAGATGTGATTTTTGGACAAATTGTGGCTGGTAAATACTGTGTGTCAGTTGAAGTCCATTACAAAATGGTAATTATAGCTCAATCAATATGTGCTTCAGTATGGGCTGAGAGACACCGTCAATTAGTAACTGGAGCCACAAAGAAGCACTGATGGCACTAATAATGGCAATTATATGGACATGATATTCATCATCGCTGAATGTGGCCTGAAGTATAATTTCCAATTATAAGCAGAGGAAGCGTTTTTTTCAATGTTCCATGGAAACCAAGACTGATGAGAACCTTTGAGGTGGGTCAGCAGCTGCCTGCACAAGTCAGTAAATTCTGCATTTAACCCAATATACACTTCCACCAAATTCAGCCTAATTCATTTAAAACTTTTTAAAGTTAATTCTACTAGAATTTGAAAAATGTTCTGTGGGATTGAATCATTTTTGACATTTGTTCACATTCTTAGCTTGCTTGGCCCACCCAATCTATAAAACACTGGACCTTTAAATAAAAATTAATGCCACTGCATGCTTCACAGTAGCACAATGCATGGGCATACAGATTTCTACAGATAAATGTTGTGTAATGTTACGAGGGCTCACCTGCATGCGGTTGTATGCGATATCCTGATCATAGTGGTCCATCTTGTTGGGGAAGAAGGTCATGTTGTAGGACGTCTCCAAGCACCGATGCACTCTGATAGGCTCACATGTAAACAGACTGTGGGCATAACAGCTTCCCACCCACATCAGAGCCAGGCACACCCACAGTGGTCCTGGCATCAGCATTGTGATGACTGAGTAGGAGTGGGTGTGTGCGTGGTTCTTTTTTTGTATGTGTATAAACTAATTCAAGTTTCTTTTTGACTGTGTGCGAGGACGTCTTGGTCTGGTTCAGACTTTCATCCGTGTATCACTCCTCTCAGGGACATCTCAGTGGAGCTGGTGGGCGCTGCAGCAGGTAGAATTTTCTCATGGTGAGTCAGCAAGTGCCTATAGGCCACAGACAGGAATTCCACATCCCTGAAAAGAAGGTACTTATTGTGACACAGGTTTATATTTACAGCTACACAGAGAAGTGGACACACAAACCACATTTTCAGCGAGATATCCCTTCAGAAATCCCAGTTTAGGAGGTTTTTCTCTTTCATTAGTACCATATTTACTGCACAATTTCAGTTTTAGGAAAACAATCTGGCATGCATTGTTCCGTCACTTAAAAAATGAAACAAATTTTCATGATTTCAGTGCATCCTTACAAGTCCCTTGAGGTCTTAAGGTCTTAAGTTTACAATGCACTGCTTAGAGACTCCTCAGTCAGACTGAATCAAGCGACCAAAATCAAGTCAATCTCCACGCAGGCTTCGAGTGCATGCTTTTTACACAGGGTGGGGAATGCTCAAGATCCATGATGATTCAGAAGAATGAGTCTCGGCTTGTTGA
Source organism: Tylochromis polylepis (assembly GCA_015107715.1). Classification (NCBI taxonomy): domain Eukaryota; kingdom Metazoa; phylum Chordata; class Actinopteri; order Cichliformes; family Cichlidae; genus Tylochromis; species Tylochromis polylepis. The sequence goes on from VVHJ01026542.1 coordinate 7,478, forward strand.
TACACATTAAACTTCACATTAAAGTGTCAGAGTTCTACATACACACTTGGTTTACGAGCCACTAAGAAACCTGAACGGCAGACAGCCTGCTGTACTTTCCCACTTATGTTTTGCCTTCCATAAAAACAGAGTATGGGTAGGTTTAGGCTTGTTCCTGGTGACCTAACAAGGGGCCCACAGATTATGAATTTATTTGATATAACTTCTGGTTACATTCTGAATATTAGCAATTTGTGCAAGGATAACTTTGGAGTAGTTTATATAGAATTCTTGTCCCTTGAGACTAAAGAGACACATTGTTTACTACTCTCGCTGATGATTATCTTATCACTGATGATAAGCGCTTAATATTACCCCATCAATTTTTCTACGTACAACAAAATTCAGCAGTCCTCAAAGTACAGCATGTAGTCAAGGAAGTTCATAGTGCTAAAGTAGCTAAACAGTAATTTACGCTCAACAAGCCCTTTGGTTAGCATATTAGCGATATAACAGGAATAGTTAGCAGGATAAATATTTGACACGTTCCACCAACACTTCACATACCATGGAGACATGGATACAAACAGACATAACATAAGTTGCTATTACTGTTCAATTACTTCGCATATGTCAAAGCTAATTACTTTTTAAATCAATAAGCGAGTCCACGGCGGCCAGGAAAGCCGTTTGTTTCCCCGTAAATGACACACCAGCTGTGGGGAGACAGTACAGTCAACATCCCTGCCTCGGTCGCTGCCATGGGACAAGGGGCCGAAACAACTTCGCCACAACAAAACAGAAAGAACCTATGAGAGGGTAAAAATGCGAAACACAAAAACTTACCCCCAAATACTCAAGAGCTAGTGACACTGCTGACTTTTTGAATAGTTGCTGGATCTGCCCTGTGAGGAATTTGGTAGCGTGTTTCCTGAGATAAGCTCCTGCACCTTCCCACCAACTATTCCCGTCCGGCTGCTCTGAACTAAAGATGCTTTCAGGTGCAATTGGAAATATGAAGTTTTTTGTTTGTTTGTTTTTTTTAAGATAAAATCCAAGTTTCACGGTAGTTTTTTTTTTGAAGGAGGGGGGGGATACATGTTTATAATAGCCTTTTAAAAAACATTTAAAGGGCAAGTTCATCTTTAAAACAGTGGGGTACTGTACATACTAACAATGTAAGAATAGACAGGAAGCACTTAAACGCGGCGTACGTGCAGATGGTAGATAAAGGATGAAACAATGCAAAATAGAGCTGACAGGGTTTATTAACAAACACCAACTTGTCTAATTTTTTTTACAACAATCATAACTTATTAAATATAATTTTATAATCTCTGTAATTTCCCCAAATACTACTAGATGGAAGTGGGAGATTTATCCATTTAAAACTGTGCCATGGTGTTTTGCAAGTGACAAAATGCAGTCTTATACAGATAAAACAGCACTGACATTTCCTGTAATGCTGATATCAAACAAATAAAGGTAACAATGGTCTCACAGACTCGTGCAAGTAATTTCAGTGTTGTATTTCTTCTTCTTCTGCTTCTCAGTGGAGCAGCGTAATATCGCCAAATTTGCCGGGCACCCCGTGGAAATCCTATGAGGACCCCTGGTGTCCCAGTAAGTGCCTACAATACTGCATGTAGAACACGCAGAGGCATCCCCAACAATATGGCATGCCTCAATTATCCACCTGGAGGCGCTCTCTCCCGACTGTGTCCATATTCATGTGACCTGCCGTGAAGAGGCGGGGTTATAATGTAACAATTTAGGTCCTACAGTGTAACCAATAAAGTGTTGGTGATAACCAAGCGCATCTGGTCGCCGCTGCACCCTCCCTTCGTGTCGCTGCTGATGTTTAAAAAAGGAGCCCAATCTCGGACATCAAATGATCTGTAACGGAGGCGCCGCCAGAGGGGGACGGGACTGACTCATAACACATTCATATGAGGTGCGTGAGCTTGTGGCACATTTAGAGAGGAGGAGGAGGAGAAGGAAGGGGTGAATACTGTAAATTCCTCCAAAGCCGTGAGGTGCTCTGGGTAGGATTTGGTGCGGATCGTGTGCTTGTGGTCTGCGAAGGATGCAACAGGATATTGTGCTCGCACAGGAGAGGTTGCTCTCTTCTCCGTCCCCGTAGTTTGTGGACCGAGGCGCTGGCCTGTTGCTAGGAGACCTTTTGACAGCCGGGAGCTTTTTTTTTCCTTTCTTCTTTTCTTCAAAGTGACACTTAATGCACTAAGGGTGTCTGCTTATCTGGCAACCCAAACCTTCCCTCCTCCTCTCCAATTCAGCTCCCTCGCGCGCTTTTCGTGCGTAAATCCTAATTGTCTTCTGTGCGTAAAAGACAACATTTGCACTGTGGTCGTTTTCGGTCAGGAGATTACAGTGTTTTGCAGGGAACAATGGCCTAGTTGTTGTGATTATCAGATCCTAAATTTATCCGCCTTCCGGACGTGTTTAACCTTTCCCACTGCTCATTTCTCAATTGGTAAGATAATTTTTTAGATATATGTTATGAAAACCTCGTAATCTAACAGTACTGAAGACATTTATGGAGACATGGGAATTATGATTTCCAATTTTATTTGCTTTTTTAATTATTATTAATTAAGGGCAAGATTAAGTTTTTCCTTCATCACCAAGTAATTGTTGCCTGTGGGTATACATTTGAAGGTCAGATGTATAAGTAAACCTCACTGAGGATGACACCTAAACCAGCAGTAGACTCGGCTCTATCGAGTGAACTGCAAACATACACAGGCTTGCTTCTATAAAACAGGTGTATGACTCAGGTCAGCTTATTATTTGTACACTAAGCGAGTGGGGTTTCAATCAGAGTATCCAGATCCGCTTGGATTTCCGAGTGACCTCTCTGTGCTGCTGGACATTATCTGTGGGATATCAAGATTCAGGTGTGTAGCACATTATGTCAAGGTTGTAGCTACACCAGAAGGACTCGGTGTAATTTGGACTCCCAGCTTGTTCAGAGAAGTGCTGACCTTGTTGATTCACTTCACTGAAGTCTAGCTGCCTGTGGCTGTCGCAGTCCCTGGGCTTTACAAGAAAAGGCCTTCAAAGAACAGCTCTAACAATTGTCAAAGTCAACAGCGGGCCTGGCTGAGAGAAGGGAGAAGTCAGCATTAGGCGTAACGTGTGGTAGCATCCCTTCACACGTCGCACAGGAGGCTGTCACATTGTGGCTTTGTTGAGTAGATGGACTGAGTGAAGCTGACATGCTGTTCTGTCCTATCAGGCTGATGTATGTGCCCAGTGAGGAGACTACAGTCCTCAGGAGCCACATAGCACCTCCCCTCCACCTCCATCTTAACTTCCTTTGTAAGAGGGTATGCCTTCTGAACCGAGCCTCAGGTAGGTCCGCACATCTAAAGCTCATGGCAAAAACAGACAATAACCCTTAAGGAACCGTTACTGTGCATGCACCTCCTGTGGCTTATCAGGAGGTAGAGTGGGCTGTTCATTGATTGGAAGGATGGTGGTTTGGTGTACGCATGTATGGGTGAATGTGGCTACTGGTGTAACAGTGCTTTGAGTGGTCAGGCTGCACTAGAAAAATGCAATATTAATGAGAATCCAAATACAGAATCAACTGACAGTTTCAAACAATACTGAGATAACTCACTTCTTTATTTTAAGCTGAGAAAGATCTATTTAGGATCGATTTGTTGTTAAATAACGGTGTTTTGAGAGCACAGGCTCTACTAGCTTTCTCTGTCTTTTTCTCTCTCATGGACTGTCCATTCAGTGTTCTTTTTTTATTTAACTTAATATTTGGATGGAGACAAGGTTACATTAGAGAAAATCCACCTGTCTACCTAAGAGCCCAATCTGTTGTACCAAACCTACTTACTAAACCTTCAAAATCAGGTCACAGATGTACTTTCTTTTAGTTTAATCAAATAGAAGGAAACTGCTCTTTACTGTGTTGTCGGGGACTCTTTTTTTAGCAGCAGGACAGTGCACGTGGGATTTACTTGGAAAAAGAACTCCAGCATCTGCACTGATTGCTTCATTACCTAGCCTTCCGACTGTGTGGTTTATTTATATGTTTAATAGTTTTTGGACACTAATGAAGCTTGGAGGCAGGGAGAAAGATTCAAGTGTTGATTTTGGCCTTTTCAAAAAATAAGAATATGTTGCAACAAACTACTTTCAAACTAGAATCTACCTAGCCTTTTAAAGCCAGCAGATATGGCATCGTAAAATTTCTGACTGTGGCAGTCCTTACAGTGGTACTTTAAGAGTAAACACTGGTGTACTTTAAATGTTAAAGCTGTTTTACACATCATACTCAGTTAATGTGAAAAAAAAGTAACCTCTGATAACGTTATTTCTTTACATTATTTCTTTACATTATTTCTTTATTTTTTGTGAGCCGGTAAATTGCAACTTTTTACTGAAAGTCTGTGGTACGATGTGTTGGGGTGAAGTTTGTAACACTAACAAATGTAAAAAATGTAGGACACAGATTCTTTTGCAATATGACCCACTCTTAGGGCAGTTTAGCCAGATTATTCTTCTTGTGTTGCTTTAGTTTTGACCATCCGGATAACAGTATATGACGTTTTTATCCTAATATTTTCATCCTTGTATTCTTTTCTTGGAATGTAAAAATTTTTTAATTTAAATTATGGCAATCTCCCCCCCGCCCAAACTACCAAACAAACAACCTGAGTCATCATTCATCCCACCTCAATCCCAGAGCGCATTAACACATCCGCCCACACACGCCCATTATTTCCTCTGTCTTACACCCCATCACCATGAAGGTGACAGAGTAAGCCTCCTGGCAGGCAGCATCATTTAAAGTGATGGCCGGGACTGGAAGTGGACATAGATGGATTTGGGTGGACAGACTGGCTTGCTGCTTATGAATGGGTATGCGCGGAGAGGGACTGACGATGAGTTGGAAAATGGGGTATATTTGCTGCTACATGGATCCGCAGCCGTCTGTCAGTCAGGAACACTCATTTTGACATGTTCTATGGTCAGCGCGTTTATCCTATCAGCTAAACTGTGAGATAGACGCTGATGGGTAGGAAGTGCTGTTTTTGTAAGGGTGGGGGAATGTCAAAAATGTAACTCATGGCAAGGCATTGAGTGAGTCACTTGTCTAAACTGCTTGTAAAAAGTCACTTGTCTAAATTTCTGATGCAATTTTAACAATGGAAAATAAAGATAATTAAATAATGGGGTGTTTGCGCTTATGAATGTGTTTGTATCTTGTGAGTGGGATTGATTGGAGGGTTTTAGACAGTTTGATTATATTATTCAAATTATTGCTAGTCTTGTTGATATTTATATTTAATATTTTACAGCCTGGTTAATCTTGTGGGTCTACCTGCTCAGGGACTGTAGATGGAAATGAACTAGTAGCGCAATCTGGTAAACAGCACCCTTTCTCTTATGAGATCATTGTTTTTGTGCATAATCTTTGATAAATCATCTCATAAACTCATATTTTATTCACAATAGAACATAGAAAACACATCAAATGTTTAAATTGGGACATTTTACTATTTCATGAAAATGTTAGCTCGTTTTGAATTTAGCAACACATCTCAAAAAGGCTGGGACAGGGACCAGGAAATGCTGGAAAAATAAGTGTTACAGAAAAACAAACCAACTGGAGGAACAGTCAACATCCTATTGGGTCATTTGGCAACAGGTCAGTAACATGATTGGGTATACAAAGAGCATCTTAGAGAGGCAGCATTTCTTAAAAGTAAAGATGGGCAGAAGTTCACCATTCTGCAAAAACTTGTCTACAAATTGTGGAACAATTTCAGAATAATGTGCCTCGATGTAAAATTGCAAAGACTTTTCAAATATCTCCTCATCATCAACAGATTCAGTGAATATGACAAAATCTCTGTGTTCAAGGGACAAGGTTGAAAATTAATACGGGAAGCCGTCAGGTGCCAATGCATTGAACATTTTCTTAAAATGGTACATTTTCTCAGTTTAACCATTTGATATGTTTTGTATGTTCTATTGTGAATGAAACACAAGAATGAGATTTGCACATTATCATGTTCTATTTTTGTTCACATTTTACACAGCATCCCAAGTGTTTTGGAAATTGACTTATATTTGTGCATAGCCTATCCACAGAAAGGGATGCTTTACCACTGTTTTATCATAAATGAAAGTATGGGACAGGCTTTTGTGCAAATAATGGTGCTAACCAGAAAAGTTAAAGCATGACCAAAGTCTTTACATTTAATTCTGAGAGGGCTAATGAATGTTGTAGATATCAAATAATTTAATTATAAAGCAGAAATAATAACCTCATGGAGGCAACAAATGCTTCACTAGAGAAAAAAACAAGGATGAATAATTACAATTTATTGCTTGGGAATCATTAATGTTCAAAAAGCCACGCTAAATTCTAGGTACAGGGACATTAAAACCATATCACTATGGACTGGACTGGCATTTAGATAGCACTTTAATGGTCTGACTGCTCAAACCATTCTACTCTATAAGCCACATTTAGCTTTTTCACACACTGATTCATGCTGCACTTAAAGACACACCTACAGCCATTTTTGGTATCACTAATTAACCTAGCATGCATGTCTTTGGAGTGTGTAAGTAAGATGGAGTAGCCAAGGAAACATGAGTAGGCAAACAAGTTAAACGGGCCCCAGATAATCAGGAGATTCAAGAACCCATCAATGATGCTAACAACCGCGCCACCATGCTGCCAAATTATTCAAAAATGTCGTCATCCTGTGGGCATCGTGGTCGCTTCTAGAGAGCTTTACGGCAGAAAACCAACAGTTCCATATAGTTCAGTAAAAAACAAGAAAAATGTCAGCCTAACGGATCCTGTGTGGACTAATAATAGTTGTAGCACATGTATGACATTTATAGTAGTTGTCGATACATGTCGGAACCACAGTAGTAAAGTAATCAATGGATACTGATATAGTCTGCAGTGGTGTGGTAAAAGGAGATACTTTATGTATGGATAATAATGCTACAGCAAGCAATGTTAGCTTGCTGTAGCTACTTAGCTTGAATTCTTGGCGTAGGATCATTCTTGGAGTGTGTGTGAGAACATTTCATTTTAAATGTTTAGTGTGATTTTCACCACTGGACATGGAGTAAAAAGCCATGAGTTTTAATGTATTTGCTGTGTACATTACATATATTAAAAAACAAAACAAAGATTGATGTTAAGGTAGGTGTTTTACATGGATTTATGTTACTATTGTGCTGTTAAGGTGGTTAAAATGAATGGAATTGTTCAGATTTATTGCAAATGTTTGCTCACAGAAATGTCTTAATTTGTTTTAATTCATCTATGGTAAAGGATAAATTATTATTGCTTATTATCATTAGTGCAAAATCTTTGTCTTACCTAGTAAATCCACTAAGATCCAACATATGTTCTGTATGTATGTCTGTGTGTTGTGCAGCAGTAGGGAGATGCTGACAGGACAGAGGCTCTGCCAGTCAAAGTCGCACCAGGATTCGGTCCTCTCTGCCCTCAACCAGCAGAGGAAGGATGGCCTGCTGTGTGATGTCACTCTGGTTGCTGGTGAGCAGAAGTTCCACGCCCACAAAGCCGTCCTAGCAGCGTGCAGCGATTACTTCAGGGTGAGTCTGGTTCATGTTAGAGATCTCAAAAATAATTGATCCTGCCAATAAATGAAGTTCTTGAGCAGAGTAGGCTTGTGCTGTCAGACAGCCAGACAGGAGATTTCCTCAGATGGGCCGCACAGGGAAAAGTGCACACATGAGATTTAATTCAGGGACACTGAGCAGATTAGAAGGTAGAAATTAATCCCTGTTGAAAATGAGAGGCAGATTAAATATTTCCAAGTTGCCCCAGGATTATTCCTCCCATGTGTGTGTGTGTTTGTAGTTTTTTTTTTTACTTCTGTCTGAAGGGAGTCGAGGGTGGGCGAGTCACACTCCTCTCCTCCTTTTGTTCATCCTCTTCACATTTGTTCTTTGGCTCCTTTTTTTAAATGCCGCTCTTTCAAGTCCCAGCTGAGCCGAGCAACACTGTTGTTCCAGCACTCGGATTATTAGATCAGCCTGCTACAGTAAGCAAGAAAAACTCACTCCGCTCCTCTGTTCCTCTGGAGCAGCTTAACAACATTATGTTCATTTTGTCATCTGACTCCACCGCTGGGTTTCATTTACTTCATTTACTGAGGAGATGAAGGTGTCTTGTGTAGGGAATAGCAACTGTGTTTTCCCCCTCTTTCCACGTCTCAGTCTTCTCACACTCAGGCAAACACCTGCACACTTTGCAGTGATTAGAACACATTATCTAGTCCAGCGGGCATGAGGGATTGTAATGAAATACCCGACCAAGCATGAGTTGTGTACCTGGAACTTGTCCTGAATGTGTCACCTGTCTCTTCCAGTCCCATCACATTACTAAGATGTCTGGACAGCTTGGCAAGATACAGCCAAATCAGTCACACCAGCCTCACACACACACCGCTGTCAGTGAGAAAGTACTCACACACAAAATCTTGTCTGTTCGCCCATCAGTTAGGAAGGAGCTCTTACTAAAAACCAGTCACTATTTTAAATAGAAATTTCACAGACTACAATAAATAAAACTCATTTATTGCTTTGTGACAACACTATTTAAAAGACTGATCAGTATTTCCTGTAGATCATTTATAGACAATCTCTCCTCTGTCTAATCCAATATAGCGCGATTTGATAATGGCATCTGTTGTAAACTGATCCCTGTGAGGAAGTTGGTGTGTGGGGATTCAATGTATACTGTGCTATTTGTAGCAAGCTGTAAATAAGTGGGAATAGATTCAATGCTGCATTCAAAATTGAAAGTTTGTGAATTCACCTTCCAGGTATTTATAGTAGCAAAAGCCTATGTAGTTTTTTCTTCTGAATAGTTTAGAAAAGGAGTTTGCAGGTACTACTGTGGCACTGATTTACTATTAGGCAATTGCATTGCAGATTATATATCCCCGGACCGTATGCACAGAGGTGCACCACACTACATGGACTGTCTGTGGAAAGAACTGAGCTTTGTTTAACTGAGCTGTATTGATTTCATTTATGATAATTTGACACAAGCCTGAAATTTTCTTTTCTTTAAAGCTGTGGGTAGAACACAATGTCAGAAAAGTGAAAGCATAGCTGCCTGTATCTCAATCCTGAAGAATTATGAAAATATATAATATAATAGTATAATTCTATATTATTTTTAGATGAGAACATTTCCAATAAAAAATATTAGACCAATGAAACAATTTACAGTGGTTTGAAAAGTATTTACAAAACTCTTTGCAGCCCTGTGAAGTTTTTCTTTGATTAGCAGCCAGGTGCTGCTAATCAAATTAACTGATTAACTGATCGTCAGCAAGTGTGAGCACCTCTATAAATGCAGAAGTTTTGACTATTTCCTGGTTTGGAGGATGTTAACACAATGCTAAACTCTTCCCAGGAGTGGATGTCCCAGAAAATTTATCTTAAGCTCAGACTAAACAATGCTCAAAACACTGCAAAAGTCTCAAGAGTTACATCTTAGACTCTACAGGCCTCAGTTAGCATATTAATATTACAATTTGAAAAAGACTCAACAAGAATGGCTTAAAGCAGGGATCTCCAACTCCAGGCCTCGAGGGCCGGTGTCCTGCAGGTTTTAGATGTCACCCTGGGTCAACACACCTGAATCAAATGATTAGTTCATTACCAGGCCTCTGGAGAACTTCAAGACATGTTGAGGAGGTTGTTTAGCCATTTAAATCAGCTGTGTTGGATCGAGGACACATTTAAAACCTGCAGGACACCGGCCCTCGAGGCCTGGAGTTGGAGACCCCTGGCTTAAAGGGTTGTCAGGAGAAAGTCTTTACTTATAAAAACATGGCAGCATGGCTTAGGTTTGTATCTTGAAATCACAAGACTTCTGGAACAGTGTTTTTTGTACAGACAAGATGAAAGTGGAGCTTTATGGCCATAATATATAGCACCACTTTGGTAAAAAATAAAACGCAGCATATCAGCACAAACACATCCCACCACCTGTCAAGCATGGTGGTGGAGGGGTAATGATGTGGGCTTTTTTCGTAGCCACAGGACCTGGGCACCTTACGGTCAGTGACTCGACCAAACTCCTGTCTATAGAGCTCAGGAGGTAGAGCAGGTCATCTATTACTCAGAAGGTTGGTCATTTGATTACTGGCTGTTCCAGTCTGCACGCCAAATATCTTTGGGCAAGATACTAAACCCAGTTTACTCTTATCCAGATGAAAAAGTCTCATTGAGGTTAAAATGTCATTTCCAAGAGAGACCTGGCCAATAGTGCAGCAAAAGTTACAATTTGATGGCATAGGAAACCTCCCAGCCCTTCCATGTGCACTGGCACAGAATTGGGCAGGATTCAAGGACACAGACAGATTAAGTCAAATGCAGCATTAAACTGTGTTCATGACTCAGGATATAGAGCGGGTTGTCTGCCAATCAGAAAGTCAATGATTTGATCCCTGGCTCCTCCAGTCTGCATGTTGAAGTATCCTCAAACAAGATACTGAACCTCAAGCACTTTATAAGGATCGATACCAGTCCATCCAAAACAGGAGCTGTGTGTAGGTGGGTTGGAGAGTGGCTTGCAGATGTGGGTAGGCTAAAGCAGATGAAAAAATGTGCCCCATATGAGATTTGCCAATTATATATCAGCTGATATCCTGGGATTGTGGTGTGCTTGCCTTTATGTTGCGCTCTGTGAGCACTATGTTGGACTTTGAAACTTGGTAAGCATCTAAATCCAATCACATAATCACTACACAGTTTACCATAAAAATACTGACCATGTTTATTTCTTTCTACTTAAGCAGTTAAGGACAGGAAGGTTGAATTAACAAATTAACTGTTTTCACAAGTGTTGTGCACAGTCTTAAGTAAAATTCTGCCAAATACCCAGAATCCTTGTAAACTTTCCTCATTTCTTGGCACCAAGAAAGAGAGCAGTTGGCAGATTCAGTCCAAATGCACTGATACACGCATTGGTCTTTAAAAAGCACAACAGCTGAGCCTCTGGCAATGTAACATCTTGCAGCAGTTATGGAACAAACATTCCAATTAAACTTTACCAAGCAGTACCAAAGTGTAAACATGTCTCGTGGCAGGTATTCAAAGGTATCCTGTCAGGTTTTGTGATATCTGCCCAAGGTTTAACACTATTTTCTCTGATCTAAAGGTAAACATAGGAATATGCCAGAAAAATCCAAAGAAGAACAAACAAATGCAGTCTGAAAGGTTTATAAGATAATTCCACTGGACTCTCACAAAGCAAAAACACAGATTAAGCAGGAGAATGTCTTCCTAAATGGGATGTTGTTGTTGTATATGAAATTATTATTCCACTTTTTTTTTCAATTACTGTGCATACTCATCATAAAGGTAGCTGGGTAGAGGGCAGAACTAATTTCTTTTTGGAGCACCATCATACATTTTTAATGTAAAATTCAGTAAAAAAAAAAAAAAAAAAAAGACATTTTTGTTTTTTTTTAAAAAAAAAAAAAACAGTATAAAAAAAAAAAAAAA
>VVHJ01026542.1:21959-39913 GCA_015107715.1 Tylochromis polylepis
GTAGCAGTGTGGACTGCAAACGATGGAAACGATGATGCATTTTAGTCATGTGATGCAGTCATGTGACCAATTCAACTAGATGGCGCATTGTACAGCAGTTGTTTTGTTTGCTCTCAATTTTGACGGCCCTATTAAAGATTAATATCAGTTTGTACATGCTCCAGATAGCTTTTCTTCAAAGAAGACGGAATGTAAAGTAAATAAGTAAATAAACGCAGACGGAAATGACGCAGGTCGAATCGTCTTACGTTTCACGCATGCGCGGTACAGGAACGTAAGCGTTTTCGGAAACGATTGAAAACGATAGTGTGGACGCGGAGCATTTTTAGACAAAAACGCCGTTTTCAAATTTATCCGGAGTAGTGTAAACGTAGTCTGAATGCAGCCATTCTCAAAGTCAAGAGTGCCATGTCCCACTTAAAAACCAGAAAATCCCCATTGTACCCAAACGTAAATCTTCACTCTAATGAAAATACAAGAGAAAGTGATGTATTTCCTTGAATGTTTTATTCAAAAATATAAACAACACAGGCTACTGGCTATAAATCACCACCCATCCATATGTAAAGTGTTACAGCCCATGTGTGACCCACCTGCCACTGGGACACAAATTTCAATACAAGAGTAAGTAAATTTAGGTCAGAGTAATGAGTAATATCACAAAGTAACCATCTCCTATTACCAGTTTTAATTCACTTTTTACCTAAACAAATTCATTTATATAAATATGTAACTGTAAATAATTTCAAACTGAATTTCTGTTATTTCTGCAGCCTACCTGCAGTACCGGCTCCCACTTTGGAATTCACTTTGTTAATAAAGACAGTTCTGTTAAACCCCTTGAGTTAAAGCTGAAAGTCTGGACTTTAGTCACATTTTGACTGTTTGACTGAGGCAAAATTACAAAAATTGTCATTGTCCAGACTCTTCCATACAACTGGCCATGTTTTCAGAACCAGAACTGTTTATGGCACTTCTTGTTGGGTTCAATCTTTATACCCATAAACTAAATCCATTTTTTCTATATACAGTCCTAGAAAACAAGTGAATATGCTGGCTAGCAGCAATCTCTGAGATGCAAGTTATGTTTGTTTTCCTGGCTGTTCACTGAAATACACTTTATAAAGACAACATAAACGCTCACTTGGTGTAGCAAATTTATTTAGCCAAGTTAACCAAGCTATCTAAGCAAGCCCAGTGCAGCTACTCAGCATGCTAAGCTAACCAGCATGTTGCCAGTACTGGCAGACAGTAGCCAAACACTAAACTAACTCCCTCAGCTAGCATAGCGGCACACAAGATAACTGGCTCACAAGCTATGAAGAATGTTTGCAGAATTAATAAGTGTTCGTCAGACAGTGATGCTAATAATTGATTGCAGAACAATAAATGTGTGTATTTATTATTTATGAAAAGCTGTTTTTACTGTCTCACTATATATAGTGAAATAATAAATAAAAATAAGATAAAAATAATAACATGATAAATGAACATTCATTTTTCGTTTTCAACATTCGTTTTCATTCATGAGCAAAGCGAACAAGCGCCACAGGCCTGGTTTTTGCTCGTAGTAGAGACGCTGTGGCTGGTCAAAGTAAAGATAAATTTGACTACTTTGAATGCCAGAGGGTTATCTGTCAAAGAGCATTATGTAGTTCATAAGCTGACCAAGCTGATGTTAGTAGATTAAAAATCCTGTGTGCTAGCTATATTTTATAGTAGGGGAGTAGAAAAACAGCATACAATTTGAAATACTCAAATACTGTACATTTACTTTAAAGCTGTAAATTACATAATATTCTATCAGTGCCAAATATGTCACAAAACTAAATAAAACATGGGTTCTGCAGATTACCTCTTTAATCTCAGCAGCATAAGCTCCTACCGCTGGATGGCTGAGTGTGCAGGTGCTTTATCATTTATTTTTTACTATGAACTGGCCCCTGCTCTGGCCACTCTGGTCAAAATAAAAAAAGAAATTACATTTCCATGCTAAAGGTTCTTGTGAGTTCATGTCCTTATCTTGTCACCCCATCGACAAAGAATGAATGTGTGAGAATTTCTGAAAACCTTTCTTGACCTTTTTTGTGCCAATGATTCTTGCTTCACTAAGCAGCCCAGCAGCTTATTTTGTGTACCAAGAGGCCAGGAACTTTGTAATTACTCCTAATTTTATTTCCACAGTGGAAATGAGCAAAGAGTGAGTCGGTTAGCCAATGTAAGTAGGTCAACAGCAGGCTTGGAAGCCGCCCTGCTTTGGTTGGCTCAGCTCCTGTCTGCCCAGAGGAGATGATAGCAGATGAGATGAGGGCAATAAGTTTACCCCCAGACCGTTAATAATGACCTACTAAAAATCCTATAGCCACATGTCATAGGCCAGCAGGGTGAAGGAGGAGACATGCCATCAGTAGCTTCATAGAATTTCTTTTATTTTTTTACTGCCTGCCAACCACAGTGGATCTCTCAGTCAATTAAATATCCTGCAGTGCTGCCACAGTTTTATTAGCCACACATGTACCAGATCACATGGCAGAGGACATACATTCTGCCATACACGCATCTTCTTCCATTTTATATCTCCTCCAGGTGAAAGCTAGTAAGCGGCAATAACTGCTGGTTTACACAAGAGCTCACTGTACTCCCACACTGAAGCAGGCACGGAGTTATAAAACTGACTTCTGCTGTGTGAGGTAGAGGTGCTCTAACTGTAGTGGGCTTCTGGAGTGGATAGGAGAGCACGATATGAAGAGAGTTCACTTACTGTTATTACAGTCATCATTGTTGCTGCTGCCTGACAGGATGCTGATTGAGTGAAAGGGAAAAAAATGCGGGGTTTGATGTTTTTGATGGCATGCTTTCCTCAGTTTATAGTCACCGAATAGATGAAGAGGTGCTTGGAAATTAGTGTTTTCAAATCAACATTTTTATCTGTTCTGTTGTTTTTTTTTCTCTAGCTCAGTGTATCTAGATTCTTGTTAATGAAGCAAAATCCACTTGCTATTGCTCTCTGTCTTAATATGTTAAGCTTATGAGGCCAATAGATGGTGCGGCTTGTTAACTGGATTGCTGCCCAGGCCTGGAAGGAAACCATACTGTGATAAATGGGAATGTGCAGATGCAGCTAATTGTGGAGAAGGAGGGTAGAAAAAAAAAAAGCTTATCAGAGCAGCTTGCTGGGAATATTTTCTAAGTGGTTGTATATGATACTATTATAAACAAGTAGCCTGATGGTTTCAAATTAAGCATTTACATGAATCCTATAGTGGAAAAAAAAAAGCGCAATAATGCAATGCAAGCAATCACTTAGACTGAGTGGACAAACAAGCAGTAGAAGAAAGTAACACATTTGTATTCAGATCTGCTCATTTTGTTTTTCAGATTTATAAATAATCAGTAGGCTCCAGCAAAACTGATACTCCTGAGGCCTGCTGAACAATGTTCAGTCCATTACTGTGGCAACGGTACCGATGGGTGAGAGAGACAAATGATGAAGTCATTTTTCACACTTTCACTGCTGATGCAGTCACAGCTCTGTGGATATGTAGGGCAGAGCTGCTGAAGGGATTATCAAAGGTTTTTGGGGTTGGTTGTTTTTTTTTTGTCTTTAAAAACCAATCTAAACTGTGGAACAGGTGACTCCACAGGGTGAGGGAGATAGCATGGTCTGACTGGGTTATGATTTAAGTGATGCCACCCTCTGCACAGTTCTTCAACCCTACCTGGCTCTGCTCTTAAGAGCTTACGTGAATAAACTGGCTGCGTTACAGAGTGTTATGTTGCATATGGGCGGGTAATATGGAGGAAACAGAAGGAAGCTTTCAGTGGATAATTTTCATCCGCTGTTCATTTAGCTAAACAGGAAGCATTTTGGCAGAATCTGTGCAGAAATAATTGCCTGAATATGTTGCTGCACTGCGAGGAGGATAATGGCAAATCAAGCACAGTGGTCATGCAATTTTTTTCGTTCGTTTCCACATCATCTGTTGCACTGTCCGAATTATTTTTACATCTTCCCAACGGAAATCGAACTTAACCCAACTAAAGAGTGAAAATAAGAAAGAAATCACAAATATATAACCTTTTCAGTTCTAAGGCTTTATATGTTAGGACATGAAAAAATAAATCACCTGGTTCTTACCAGGTCTTAAAATGATTTAAACTCAAACTCAGATGAATGACGATATATGTTACACCATGTTATTTATTGTAGTAGTGTGTGAAAAACTAAGCACACCCCAGCTTGTAAAACCACCTTTAGCAGCAATAGCTTAAAGTCAGAGTGGGTTGAGCGGATCAAAATTCCTCCCTTAAATCTCAATGAACTGTAGGTTCAGTTCAATCAGGTTGAGATCTGGACTTTGACTGGGCCATTGTAATCCCTTGAATCTTTTCTTTTTCAGCCATTTTGTTCTAGATTTGCTGTTTTTCTTGTGATGATTATCTTTTTGCATGATCAGTTTTGACCAAGCTTTAGCTGTTGGACAGATGGTTTTCACATTTGCCTTTAGTATACTTTGGTATACAGAGGAGTTCACGGTTGACTCGGTGACTGCAAGGTGCCCAAGTCCTCCAGGGTGTCAAAGTCCTGTGGCTGCAAAACATGCCCAAATCATCAAACTTCCACCACCGTGCTTGACAGTTGGATTAAGGTCTCTGGGCTAACATGTGTTTAGTTTTTACCAAATGTAGCACTGTGCATTATGGATAAATATCAAAAGATGTTGTTCCAGAAGTCTTGTGGTTTTTTCAGATGGAATTTGCTCAAATGTTCCCAGAAAATTGGTTGTGTTCATCTGGACATAAGGTTTTCTGTGAAAGAAACATTTCTTTATTCATCCAAGTGACTTCTTCAGTCTCAGCTGACTGCAGGTTTCCCAACATGCTGAAAGGTTTGGAAGAAAAAAAACTGCATACCATAGATACAAATATGTGCCCGACCTGAACAGTTAAAAGAAAAAGTGATTATCAATAAATAATAATAATACACAGTACAGTACAAAAATTCAGAAAAAGTCATTACCTGAAAGCAACCTAGAGCTCAGCCACAGTGAAACTGACACTCAGACACAAATGTTAAAAAAAGAAACCTAATGACCCTGTTTGAATGCTCTGAACCAGATTCTGTTAGAGCCAGCGGTGATCCAGGACGTCCTGTCTGCAGGCAGCCACCTTCAGCTGCTGGAGCTCCTCAGCCTCTGCTCACACTACCTCATCCAGGTGCGTGCACACAGCACACACACACACACACGTGCACATGAACACACACATGCACACAAATGTGCACATGTTCAGGTGTCCTTGTGTGTGAGCTGGGAACTGCAGACATTAGGAAAAGAAATCAGCGCAGTAACAGATTCATGCTACAAGGTTCTCATCAGGTTAATGAAATTCCGGTAATATCACTGATGTGTGAGAGGTATGGTCCACTCAGGAACAATTGCTTCATTTGATCCTATCTGCCAGTTATGTCGAGGGAATTTTTACAAATGAGTCACCTTACCTGGGGTTGAATAGCTTATATAGGTCATTTTACACATTTCCTAAATCATTATCCAAACTGTCGAGTGTCTCCCGTGTTTCTTTCCAGTTTTCTTTAATTAGTAAATTTTTTTTCCCTTTACAGTCAGAAATGAGGATATTATGTGTAAGAACTGTGAGCTGTTGCAGTTATTAGGGTGTGTGAAAGGCATCTCACCTTTGTTATGAAAATAATGCAATTTTATATCAAGATTATTTTGATTATATTGATACTGACTGCTTGCTTATTAAAATACTGACACTGTGTCCTCATCTAAACCAGTAAAAGAGCAAATTACTAGAACTGGATCAAAGAGTCTCTTTCTTCAATCTCTTTGTCATTTCCTTTAATTAGGTTAACTTTTTCTACTTTTAGTACTTGTGTGAATATCAGGTAATGTTTTAGGATCTATTTAAGAAATTTAAAAATTCCAAAGGGTTGACAACCTCTACAACAACAGTGTATGTGTTAACTTCTTTTTTGTATTGTTGTTAGTCAAACTCCCTTAGGCTATAATGTGTTAATTAGTGAGATACAGAGGTGCCTCTAGTTTAACTCTTTTTTTCTTTTTTTTTTCTTTTGACAGAGCCAGGCTCTCTCTGTTTTGGTTTTTATGTCTTGAGAAATTACACTGGGATCAATCATTTCATCTTTTTTCGAAAATTAGTCCATCTTCGAAAAATGTTGAGCTGTTTCTTTAAAATAACATGACCGCAAAGTCAAAACTAATTCATGCACTGGAAGAGTGCTGCAGTTCTTCCATCTACTAATGATCTAGTGTGAATGTTTAAAGGTCAGTTAGAGGATGTAAGCTCTGGAGCTGGGAAGCATTCAGTGCTGTTGGTCAAGGACGCTTCTGCAGGGTTTATGCTTGTTGTCTACAGTAAGGTACCTCAGTCCAGATCATTTCAAGAACTGGGCCATGCTGACATGTGTTTCATGTGTTTTATCACAAGATGTATGTGTTAGAACAGAAGCAAAGTTGGCCTACTGTCCTCTGGGTATGTAACCAAGCACTGCAGCATAGATAAAAAAACAACTCAGGTGGAGGGTGCTGCGGAATAGAAGTAGTCTAAGATATCTGATACATGGCTTTACAGTAAGCACCATGCTTCCCTAGAATGGAATCAGTGGCTTTAGAAGCATTTTATAACATATGTAGATAGATAGATAGATCTACATTTCTGTGTAGAAGTCTTGAGCTACCCCTCATTTCTTTATATTTTCTTCCAAGGAGAAAGACTTTCTTTTCTTTTTTTTTAAGTGGTCTTGAGCAGCAGCTTTCTGACGATCCTTCAAAGCTTTCCTTTGGAATTGGCTACTTTTTCACTCATTTTCAGTCCAGTCCTTTTACCTGACTGTTTTCTGAGGAATGTGTTTTGTTTGTTAAACCACTAAACACTGATCTATGAATCATTCAAGTATAAAAAAGCTCCTAACTCAAAGGATGAACCAATGTTGAGTCTACACACAGCAGGTAACAGAGCAAAAGAACCAATTTTAAATGACATGTTTAGGCACTTTGTTACATGTTACTGCTGAATCTATGAAAAATGCAGAAGATCACAGTTTGGCAGGCATAAAAACTTTTTTTCACCAACAAGATGATTCCAGTGTGTCCTTAAAAAAAAAGACTGACGGTCTAAGTGGAGGGGTGGCTGTCAAGAAGGTATTCTGGAGGGAGGGAAACAAGGAGAAAACCTGAGGTATGCCAAATTACACAAGAACTGTACTGAAAATCCAAAGAAGAGCTTTGAATGTCCTTCAAGAAGCCTGGAGGACTAGTCCATTTATGTTTGCACATGTTTCAATAAATCACTATACGTATTTCTTGTTTTCTGAGCAAAATATAGAGAAATGAGTTGGTGCTCAAGTTTTTTGCACTACACACACACACACACACACACACACACACACACACACACATATATATAATGGATAGAAATTGGGGTCTATCACACCAGGCAAGACCCCAGGTGCAGGCTGTGTAAAGACGTCCCTGAGACAATCCAGCACATAACAGCATGGTGCAAGATGCTAGCAGGCAGGGCATACATGGAACGCCATAACCAAGTGGCTGGCGTAGTATACAGAAACATCTGTGCCAAGTATGGCCTGGAAGTCCTGAGGTCAAAATGGGAGACGCCCCCCTGGGATGGTCGAGAATGACCGAGCTAAAATCCTGTGGGACTTCCAGATATAGACAGACAAAATGGTGATGGCTAACCAACCAGACATAGTAGTGATGGACAAGCAGAGAAAGACGGCCGTAGTGATAGATGTAGTGATACCGAATGACAGCAACATCAGGAAGATGGAACACAAGAAGCTGGAGAAGTACCAAGGGCTCAGCGAAGAGCTCGAGAAGATATTAAGGGTGAAAGTAACAGTGGTCTCAGTGGTAATTGGAACACTCGGTGCAGTGACCCCCAAGCTAGGCGAGTGGCTCCAGCAGATCCCAGGAACAATATCCGAGATCTGTGTCCAGTCCTAGGAACAGCTAAGATACTGCGCAGGACCCTCAAGCTCCCAGGCCTCTGGTAGAGGACCTGAACTTGAAGGATAAAGACCGCCCACAGGGGCGAGAGGGACATTTTTCATTTATATCACGTTTTATGTTATGTATGGAGATGGTATCCTCAAATCCCCTCCATGAGGTTATAATCCTTTTATACTGTATTTCAAGTCAGTCAAGACTTTAGGCTTACATTAGGACAGTAAATTTAGCTCCAATGTGCCATCTGCTGGTTGTGAAAGGCTCATTACTGTTGGTTTTGTATTAATAATAACCATCCTTCATCATGACTTATCAATCAGAACAATTGATAAGTCATTACCTACCAAAGCGTTTGTGTGTTCATCACAGCTGTCACATCAGCTCAATGTTCTATATGCAATTTGCTTGGAGTAAGGCCAGACTAATAAGAATGACTTTCCTGTAAACACCGTGCCACGGGGATTGAAAATCAGATACATTAGCCAGTCAGGATCATCTGTGTGATTTGTTAGATTCTAATTTGTTCCACTGAGAATTTGACCAATATATTTCCCTTGCAGTGTATTACATATTAACATTGACTGGCATGTATGTGTGACCCTTACCCCTGTTGTTTGTAAGATTCTCTAAACATTCATTCAGATTTTTCTACTTTTAAAAAAAAAAAAAAAATTCACAGTAGCAAAACTGAAATGTAGTGAATTGTAATGGAGTGTTCCTCTTTAAAACCTCTGAGTGTGGCTGATTCATCAAGGTGCTACATTATTAAAGGCTGATCCGTAGGAGAGGGGACCACATGGAGCAGTTTGTGCTGTAGATGCTGCAGGAGAGCCAGAAGATGGCAGTCTTATTCCACTAGTCAGACCTCACTGGGTTTAGTCTTGCCCCTTTCTCTGACTGTCTTCTAGTATTTGACACGCAATGTTGTCATGGCACTGAATTCAGACTTAGTGTGCATGTCGTTTATTTATGCAATATGAAATGGGGATGATCGGCTTCTATTATTTGTAAATGTCATATATTCTCGGAACAAAACAGTGGCTAACACAAAAAGGATATGCAGTAAAATCTTACAATTTACACCTGCTAACAAAATGAGAAATAACACAGAGGTACAACAGATGTGAACTGATCTATGTAAAAGAAAGGTTCTCATTAAAATTGTAATTCAGTCACCGCTCAAATTTATTTTTAAGGACTTTCTATAGACGAAAATCATCCTAACTGTTTACTTTGGTGGGTTTTCAGGATCATGTAGACTGATAGCCATCTCCAAAGTTTTTTTTAATAGACCTTAATGAGAAGGACGTCCATTCATCCCCCAGGAGCTGAGCAGCGTCAACTACCTGGAGCTGTACCGCGTGGCCGACCTGTTCCACCTCCCCACCTTAGAGGAGGCCGTGGTGGGCTTCCTGGTGGAGCATCTGTCTGAGCTGAGCCAGAGCCGACAGGATGAGGCCCTGCAGCTGCCCTACCGCCTCCTCAGGGAGGTGCTGAAGAGCGACCGTCTCACCTCTCTGAGCGAGGAGGAGATATGGAAGGTACAAGACACACGAGATGCAGCCCTGAAGTGTTAAAGCACAGTGTTAATACACCGATAACAGTCTCGAAAAACAATCATCTCTGGTTGCAAATCTGAAGAAATTGCATTTTGGCACCAAACTCATATATATATATAAAACACAGACACACACAGAAATGCATGACACACAGCAGACGCTCAGACTAATAAACAAGAAATTAAACACTGCCATCTGCAGCTCAGATACTGTTTGTTTATGTTGATGACAATATGCAGTAGGAAGGGCTGCGTCTGACCGGGTGTTCGACTGTCACTGTATAGTAAGCGTGATGAACTGCCGGGATTGCGGAGTAAAGCGGCAGTGCAGGGTGGGACTCGCCGCTTTGACTGTTCATTTGCTCCAATCAGCCCCCGCACCACCACCACCATCGCCACCCCCGCTCTCTCTCACTTCTTTTCTCCCCTCTCTTTTTTCTCCCCTTCTTCTCTTCTCTGATTAGGCCCACCGCGGCTCCATCAGAGCCCCAATCCCCCAGCTGTCACTCGGCCGCCCGTCTGATTGAAAACAATCAGGCCTCTGATGGCACAATTACCCTGACCCTTTAGCCAGCCACCGCCGCCATAATCAGCCTCTGATTAGGCTGCTTTGGGGCTCCTTCACTTCACCCAGAAGGTTAATTTGGGCATCAGACGGAAGCGAGCGGGGGCTGTCGTCCGAAAGGGGTGGCGGGCTGGAAGGTGGTGGGGTGCACACCAATACCGGACTGACCTAGCTCGGGCGTCAATCATCGTCACTCAGAGTTTTCTTAGAGCCTCTCGTGCTCTGGAAATCACATTTTCTCTGCCTTTGTTTTTCTCCTCTCTCACTCTCTCTTTCTTGCCATCCTTTGCTCTGCCTCCCCTCCTCCCCTCACTATCTCCTTCCCTCACCCTCTTCTTTTCTCACAATCACACACACAAACACTCACACACTCTCTCTCTTTTGCACTTTCTCTTTCAGCATGGAGGGGAAGGAGGGAGAAGGAGTTGATTTATTCTGTGCCCCGAGGAAGTTGTGTGATGCAGCGTGACCTTCACAGTCAGCTGCCGTAGTGCGCACATGCATGCTCGCACACACACACACACACACACACACACACACACACACACGTGCACATGTGTGCATGCACACTGTCACTTTAGAGCGTTGAGGAGAGAGGCGGGGTAAGCAGTGGAGGAAAGGGAAGACGAGACAGCAGAGTGGCACAGTTACCACAAAAAAGACAGAAGCCTGACTTGCATGTTTGTTGCATATTCACACCTTCAGAGGGGACTGAAAGGGGAAATGAGGAAAGGAAGGTATCGTCTGGATAGCAAAGACAAGGCACGCATCCAGTTTGTGTGCATACATCACATCCCGAGTCCTGTATTATCATTGCATTCGTGACATTGTCAGTTTTTTTCCCCCTGATTTGTTCTTGGCCATCCTCGTGTCCTTTTTCCCCCTAAAAATCTTTATTCCTTTATTCGGCTGTAATAAGCTCTCAGTCTCTATGCAGATTGCGCTAACAACCACTTTGTTTTCCTGATAATGGTATCAGTGATCTCCAGTCATCTCGCCCACATTCACACCTCGTCGCAGCTAAATAACCTTCCATCGCTCTCAAGTTCAATTAAATCCCTTCCCTGCTACCCGGTTCGCCCGCGTTAAACAAAGGAGGCTGCCTGTGGATATTTACAGTCTGAATATTGAATGCTGCTGATTAATAAATGCTTGTGTGTGTGTGTGTGTGTGTGTGTGTGTTGGCAACTATGGCTGTAGTGCTGGCTCAATCTTGCCATAATAGCCTATAGGTGTCTAGAAAAAATTCTGATTAGCAGTCCTTCAATGTTTCTTTTTTTTTTTCTTACATTGGTTTTCTTCCCGTCTCTATTTTTTTTTTCAAAATCTTTCCTACCGACTCTTTCCTTCTACACTTCCCTCTTATCCTAACATCTTTCCTATTTGCCTTTTGAAGGGACTAGATGAAAAATGACTGGTGCAGGGAGCCTTTTGTTTCTAATTTAAACCTTGAAAAGAAACAAAAACTGAGCCATATTGAATTCAAATAATAATTTCATCAATAATACATTAAAATTGAATGAGCAGTTTTTGAATTTATGGAACCATGACAGCATGATGAATATTGTAGTCACTGTTTTTCTGATAAAGAGTGAGTGAGCTGGCTAATTTTGCCTCCTTGCTCTCGGTACGGTCTCTAACTGATCTTCTCTTCTTTCTGGATTTAGCTGGTTGTTCTGTGGCTTGAGCACGACTGTCGCTACCAGTACACCGAGGACCTTCTGCAGCACGTCCGCTATGGCCTGATGGACGTCCCCACACTGCACCACCTTTCACGTAGCCATCCCCTGGTCCAGTCTAGCCCTACCGCTGCTGCTCTGGTAGATGAGGCCTTGGACTACCACCGCGCCATCTTCGCTCAGCCTCTCCATCAGTCAGCCCGCACCAGACCACGCTTCCAGTCCCTCACCCTCTACATAGTTGGAGGTCGGAAGCGGGAGGTGAGCAGAGTCCGGGAGCTGCGGTATTTCAACCCAGCTGTGCAGGAGCACGTGCGAGTGGCAGGCGGGTCGAACTGGAGTGAACTGGTCCCCATGCCTACTGGACGCAGCCACCACTGTGTGGCTGTAATGGGGAACTTCCTGTTTGTCGTAGGTGGAGAGATGGAGCACGCCACTGGGAGGACATGTGCAGTAAGGACCGCCTGTAGATATGACCCCAGGGGCAACCGTTGGACTGAGATTGCCCCCATGAAGGCATGCAGGGAACATTTTGTCCTGGGAGCTCTGGGGCAGTACCTGTACGCAGTGGGGGGCAGGAATGAGCTTAGGCAGGTGCTGCCCTCTGTGGAGCGCTACTGTCCCAAGAGGAACAAATGGATGTTCGTCCAGCCCTTTGACCGCTCACTGTCCTGCCACGCCGGCTGCGTGGCTGACAACCTGCTCTGGGTCTCAGGTACACAAGGAGAGAACACAGCCTCCACATTCGCTCCCATATACGTTACTTTTATCTCACGTCTACTACTAAGTTCACATTTTCACACACATTTGCAGGAGAACGTGTTGCTGCCAAAATACTGAGATGTATGTTTGTGTTCCAGGTGGGGTGACAAACACCGCTCAGTACCAAAACCGGCTGATGGTTTACGACCCAGAACAGGTAGCTATGGACTGATTGGATTTGTTTCTTTCTGTCGAGGAAATGTACTTACATTCGTTTTTCCCGATTACAGCTGTATACTTGATAGTATGGCACACTTTATCACCATTTTCCCAAAGCATACTAAAGAAAACTCGAGCCAATATTTTCATTTAAGTTAAGAATTAATTTACTGTGGGTAATTTGAACGAGGCTGCTGATAGAGACAAAGTTACAGAGAAGTATGATTATACTCTTCAGTTCATTCCATTTTCAGTGGGGTTTTTTAACAGTGATTTTGTTTTACTGACAGTGACTTTACTGTTTTCATTCATCTCCCTGCTCTCATCAACAGCAAACAGCAGTGTTCAATACAAAAGACAAACAAAAAAAAATACCCCCCCCCCCAATCTGATTACACCCTTTTACACGCTACCTGCCCAGATCCAAACAGCTGACACACAAAGTTTCCCTCAAGCTTCGTATTTTTGTTTTCCCTGGAGCTTTTGGAGACCAAACGTGAGGTAGATGAGACTGAGTTACATTTTTCAGGTGTTCAGAAACAGAACTCTAAATTGATGGTCTGTGGTGGATGTGAACTGCTTGGTAAAGCGTTTTGGTTACTATTAATGTCAGTGCTCAGAGCTTGTTGTGTTGCCTCTGTCTCAAATTGATTAGTAAAGATTTGGATATATGGCTATAAAGCATGAAAATTTGGTCCAGGTTTGTACAGCACAGAAAGTATTCATAGCCACTTATTATGAGACTGATCCTGAGGTTTTTGCTGTGAAAGTTTGTACTGAGGTTAGCCCATAATAAAGTTCACTCTGTATGAATTATTGTTGACTGATGATGCGGTACAGACTTTTGGAGAAAAGTACACACCTAAACATCATTGGTGTAATAATAGAGGAGTTTTTTTTTTTCTCCCAGAAAATAAAAGCACACCTTACGTTCTCAGTGATGGATAGCACAACAGGCAGGTGTGAAGTGTCTGCTAATTGATTTTCACACTATATGAAATCAATTAAAAAAAAAAAAAAAAAAAATCCCTGGCACTCTGATAAATGGTAAATCTAGATTTGGGATGGGAAGTGTATTTGTATACATGGTATGATTAATTTGTGCATCTGTGAAGGTGCGCTCATGTGAGAGAGAAAGTTCCAGGACTGTACAGTCCTCTGGAAAACATTTTAAAGTGAACAAGCTATATTTGTTCAGTCCTTTTCTAATTGCACTGTTGTGAATTTTAACATTTTAACATGCCAACTGAAACCTTTAGAGTTTGAGATGTTGCTCTTGGAATTTTTTGCATTTTCTCTGAGCACTCAACTTGGGGTGAATTTGCCCCAACCATCACACTGCAAAACCTTTATAGAGATGGTCATACTGGCTCTGGGCATCCTTAGTTTTTCAATGTACTGTGTAGAGGCCTGTGAAAACTTTTCTTCACATGAAGCTGTAAAGGTATGTAAAGGTGTTTGAGCAACATATGGTGCCATCAAAATGCCATCTTTTTTTAGGGAAGGCCTTGCTTATTTCAGCAAGACAAAATCGCATTACCCAAACGACTCCAATAAAATGTTGCAAACAGTAAAATTTCCCAGTTCCAACTTTTGACATGTTATTTCTGTTATATTTTTTAAATTAAATATAAGCTTTAAACGATTTTGATTCTGTGTGCAATAGCCAAACACACCTTACTGCACTGGAATGTAGTGGGCTAAGCCTCAATCGGTTGTGTTTATATAAGGCAGCTGCTAAAGCCTGTATATAGTATGCGGTGTGTGTATATGTGTAATGCGCATATCCATATGGGTCTGTGTTTGTACATGTCTGTGTGGAAGCAAGGGAATGAAGAAACGAGTGAAAGAGAGGAAGAGAGTCTCATTTGTATTCACCATGAATCTACATTCACCTGCCAGAGCAACAGCAACCCCCCACCCACTCTACCCTCAACAGATGGCCACCCGTCAGCTCCCAGCAGACACACACGCACACACACCTTCTCTCTCTCATTCTCTGCCTCAATCAAGCACTCACACACACACACACACAGAAAATACACTTCGACACACTTAGTGAAATGAGCAGGGATCCTCGGTGTAAAATGGAGTGGCTGAAACATATGATTAGAAATAGGGAGGGAAGTCATTAGTACAAACCTGAGCTCCAGTGTCACGTTATTTATCTAGCGCTGAGCATACATCAATTACCCATGCATGGATATGCTTAAATATTAATCTTCTTATTCATCCTTCTTCCCTTTCCACCCTCACTGTTTCTCTCTGCCTCCCTCTTTGTACTGCATCTCTTATTTTCTCTCTTTTTTCCCCCCCCTTCAAATCCATCTGCTGTTCCCTCCCCATATCTACTCCCCACCACCTTCGCCTCCTCCTCAGGACCAGTGGTTGGCCCGCAGTCCCATGTTGCAGAGGCGAGTATACCACGTCATGGCGGCGGTGAGGAGGGAACTGTATGTGTTGGGCGGGAATGACCTGGATTACAACAACGACCGCATCTTGGTCCGCCACATCGACTCCTATAACATGGACCTGGACCAGTGGACGCGGTGCTCCTTCAGCCTCCTCACAGGTGGGCAAAGTGATGAGGCCACCGTGTGAACATGCATACGTGCGCACAAATAACTGTCTGACCTGCACAACCTTTTCTGAAATGCTCCATTAGACAGAAGCAGTAGAAGCCTTGGCTGTGAAATTGCAGCTTTCTCGCTGAGAGTTAGAGGAGACGAGTGATGCCACGGTCATGTCTGCGCTAACAAAGCTACTGTCAGGTGATGGTTAGATTAACTTAGATAAAGACTAGAATTGGGGCACAGAAGTTAACTGACTCTATCGAGAAACAATATTTGCCTCTGCTGTTTGCCTGACAGGATCATGAAATTCACCTCTACAATCCATCTTAAACTAGAACTTGTTTATTTTATGCTGGTGGTTTGGTAAGGATAACAAAACCCCCCCAAAAAACACGTAGGGTGTGAACACTATGCTTTTATGCTGGTGCTGGATCACGATACCTTTGATCTGAGCCAGACTAGCAATTTTATAATATTAATAGACCAAAAGACCCACTGCCCACTGTGTGCGACTCTACTAGTGACAAAGTGGGTGGAAATGTTAACACATTTTGCTTCTCCCATCTTCCTAGCATAAATCAGTTTGTAGTTTTTTTTGACCAACAACTTTAACATTCTATTTTTGGGAAGATGTTAAACTGAAAAATTGCTAAAACACCACTGTGTGAGATCTGCTCTACACCATACACATAAAGTCTGAGTTAACAAACTCATCTATCATAGCAATATCTTGAAATTTCTGCTGTGTTTAGCAGCTCGAACCCGTTCTGTCAGGAGCTGTAGAGCCATAAAACAGAGATAAGAAAGAAACGAGGCCACTTAAGACATACAGCGTCAAGAGACAACCCTCATTCCTTTACATTTTGCTCTCTTAGAGGCCTTAAAGTCGTTTTGAGCCACAATTACCCAGGCTTTCTGAAGGTCTTTCAAAGTTTTTCTTCGGACATCGACTGCTTTTTCACACATTTTCCAGTATTTGAAGCTGGCCATTTTCAGAAGTTTTTAGTTTGCTAAGCCATTTAATACTTATCTATGAATTGCAGAAGCATAAAAAGTACCTAAATCAAGGGATGAATCAATGTTGTCTATGCAGACATCTTAGAATTTTTAAACTGGTTCTTTGCTGTCAGTAAGCACTTTGCCACTAGCAGCCTGTTGCAAAAAAAACCCCTTTTGTTCCCATTTCTTTAGTTGAATCTATGAAAAACACCAAAGATCACATTTAGACAGACATAAAATCATATTTTTTGCACCAACAAGGAGTGCTGTTAGCAGAAAACCTGGCACATCTTAGTACGTTGTACAGTGTGTTCTCAGAACATTTTAGGAAACTGGACAAGAGCATCTGTAGAGTATCTATAGCAGATGTAGAATTTCTGAAACTCATGTCCTTAAGAAACAGGAGAAAAATCCAGCAAAGACCTGACACGGGACCTGAGA
The DNA here is from genome assembly GCA_015107715.1 of Tylochromis polylepis. NCBI lineage: Eukaryota > Metazoa > Chordata > Actinopteri > Cichliformes > Cichlidae > Tylochromis > Tylochromis polylepis. The sequence goes on from VVHJ01026542.1 coordinate 38,711, forward strand.
GATTCATCGGGCCCTTTAGTTGATCCATGTGCTGTTAACTGAAGCCTCATCAGAAACGGTCCCAGTGGAAGGTTGACTGCATTTCCATGTGTGTTTGCACATTTCAATTAAGCACTGCACCCATTTTCCATTTTCCTAGCAAAATATAAAGAAAAGAGGGGGTGGCATCACAGCATCATATATTACATTTTCAAGCAAACTTTGATCGTTTTTTGTGAAATCAAGCAAATTAAAAGGCGATATTTCCAAATTCATAGAGGATTTAGTGACATTTGAATACCAATGTGATGACTAACAACAAGCTGATGCTCAAGGCCACTGTCGATCAAACTTTTTTCCAAGTTTAACTTCTAATTGCTCTTTATGTAGTTGTAAATCTTTAATGAAAAACACTTCTGAAAACAAGTTTTCAGCAGCTGTAATGCTAATCTATTTGGAACACAATATATTTTTAATACAATTATGCACTGTACATATGTGGTGCTTGGAAACGTAGGCTGAGTATAACTCTCGGCTTTGCCCTCCTCTCATTAGATTAAAAACACAACACATAATGCCTCCCTGTTGGCTGTGAGTAGGTGGTAGGATGATATTCAATTAAAACATATAAAGAGTATATGTCTACTTTGGACCTGAGGGTATGTTGCACCTTTTAGCCTACGGTAGTGGTGGGATGGAATACAAGCACTGCCAAGACAATCTCACATGCATATACTGTAGGATGTGGTCATGTTTTCTCATTTCCCATTACAGGCTTTAAATTCTGGATGACTTCACTGTTATTTCCTCCTCCTCCTGTACTCTTGTTTGACTTTACACAATTGTTCTCGGATCTTTTCCTCCCATTATATCTGCAAAAGTTTAAAGACAAAGTCACAGAAAGAGAACACTGCATAGCTCTGCGTACACTCCCACCCTTGCCCCATCTTTCTCCATTTATCTTCCTCTCGGCCTCCTGGGGGACGTGGAAGTCATATTGTTGGGATGCCCTCTGCTTGGCACAGTGAAGCATTGTGCTGTCTCTGTCCTCTTCAGGTCAGAACGAGTCTGGAGTAGCGGTCCACGATGACAGGATCTATGTGGTTGGAGGATACTCTATTTGGACCAACGAGCCTCTGGCATGCATTCAGGTGAGTCTTCAGAGTAAAGACAGGTGAATTTAAAAGCCCCCAGACAACCCTACTGGAGAAGACCGAATGATTA
>VVHJ01026545.1:0-12641 GCA_015107715.1 Tylochromis polylepis
TTTACTTTACCACACACACACACACACATACACACACACACACACACACACACACACACACACACACACACACACACACACACACACACACACACACACACATAGACATATTGCATACGCATAATTCCAACTCTTCCATTCACTCATCCTGAGAGACAAAAGCAATAATAAGGCCATATGTCTCTACGAACTCATGTATAGCTACAGGCCACAGTGGGCTGCATGCATGCTGGATTAGCATGGCATCCTGTCAGCGCTGATGGACGGAGATGGGAGACCCCGGTGAGTCACGCTCACAAATTTGTTTAGGGGCTACTTGACCTTACGGGCCACATTCACACACACACACGCGCGCACGCACACACACACAGAGGCGTGCATGTCTAAATGCATAAATACGCCGCAGTTACTCTAACACGGAAACCTACACAAATAAGCAAATGCACGAACAAGCGCACAGAGCTCTAGAGGCCATCCATTGTTTCCTGCCTGACAGAGAGGACAGGAACACTGGGGTAATGAGAAAATGTGCTCCAAGTGGTTTCTGGATGAGGCGCTAAGGGGCTTATTTGTGTGTGCACAGAAAGGGATGTTTTTTATTGTTTGTTGTGTGTGTGTGAGGGCTGGCGTTCAAAATTCTCTCAAATCCCTGTGCTGATTTACAAATTCCTCACTGGTAGATATGATGTAAGAGATGATAAATATTTTGTAGTGAGTGTGCTTTTATGCAGTCTGACAAGATATTTTTCTTCATGGCTGTGGGCTCACTGCATGCCCTTCTTTTGAGCATTCAGTAAAATTTAGTATCACTGCTGCTTCCCATGGACACAAGGCAAGCGTGCTCCTCTCTTTTTCTTTCACCTTTAAAATATTTTTTTCTTCCTGTTTTTTGTCCTGCAGCGGGAGAGCAGCATTATTACATTTCTTAATATGCACAATAAAAGTGTCTGTCTAATAAATCTGTGTTTATTAGATGGCAAACAAGCCACTGCATTGTGCTTCTGGGGATTCTCGCCACTGTAGACGGTTATAGACTGTAAATAAAGATGGTTCCCACCATGAGGTCCAGTCGTGAGCATTTTTTTGCTGACATCATATTGATGTTTTAACGTACTCATTGGGCAGTTCTGACTGAGAAACTGAGTCTGAGCAATTGGAGTTCTTTTTTTGTAACACTCAGACTGTATATAAAAGATGGAGCTTCATAGTGTAGCGGTTTACACATCTGTCTAACATATAAACTCCCCCAGTTTGAGACCTGGTGGAAATGCAAATCCACAACAGGATTGGATCTGGTGTAAAAAATCTGCCTGACTGTGACCCTTTGTGAATAAGGGAACAACTGAAAGAAGTTTACATTTTATATGAAAGGTACATTTACCTTTTTTTGGGCAATACCACAGATGGTAACCTGATTTGCAACATTAAAAAAAAGAGCTGCAAAAATTATATAAATAAAATTGTTGTGATATCCTACAATAAAATTGTGCTTTGAAATTGTAGAATTCCAGGTATTTCAGTGACTCCCCTGTAAAATGTTAAACCTGCTTCAAGCAACCCTCTGAAGTCTACAGAATTACATTCATCAGCACACTTGATCTACAAACTCAGAAAACAGTTATCTAAGTTTATAGTATCATTAAATTATTATTAATTGTTATTATTAATTATTATTAATTTAATCATTATTAAATATAACATGATGTTCATTTTAGTCCCCATTAGAGTCCAAAAGGAGGAGGATATGTTTATGTTTTTTACAGCTTGTGAGTCTAACACACTGCAATGGCAAGGATGGATGGGAAGGCCTGTTTGCCTTCTACAAAACACAGATTTATTATAGATGTAGCTTCCAGGTCTGAAAAAGAACCTCAGATCTGCATCGATCTTCTCTGGGTGCAAAATGCAGTCTGATTGTATTGAAGTCAGTAGAAAACAAGGCATCAGTTTCTGCACACCAGTATCTCAGCAAAGATGGATGGATGAATTTAGGGCAGGCCTACCTTTTCTTGCTGTTGACAAGTTGCTCTATGCTATATAAGCTTGACATGTTAATAGCTTATCAATCAAAACCATCTCTCAATCATCACATCTGGTTTCAGTCCAGTAAGATGGCATCAGCATATAAACTTAGGTCAGTACTTCACATGAGGAACTCACTAACCAATGGCTGAGGCCACTGTGGCTGATGTTCATCTTTTAAATACAGTCTATGCTATCTAAGTCTACTAACTGCATCAGTCTTTTATATACTTTTCTATTGCTGACCCTTCTTTTTTTTCTTTTTCCACCGCTCACTCAAAGATTGTCGTACAGCGGTCCATTTTTCCTGATAACCTGTACCAAGTACATGTTTCTGTTACAAAATGTTGAATCAGAAAGTCATGTTTGGGTTTTCCACATCCCACCCCTCCTCTCTCTTTTGCCCGTCTCATACTAAAAGCTGTTGATCCTACTTTTCTATTTATAGATACATTGAAAGGAGGGAGGATTTATGTGTTTCAGAGCTGAATCACTTATATTTGACATGAATTCAATTTCTGTCCGCTCCCTGTTTATGGCTAATTGCGGTAAGGGAGATTTAAATGCCACAGAAATAACCAATCAATGTTTCAAAAGGCCTTTTACTTATTGTATTGTTCACTTACTGGATCAGCAAACAGTGGTTCACATCTGTAGCGCTGCTCTCGGTGTGCTGCTGCTGCTCGCTTTCGAGGCGATACAGTGTGTGAGAACTTAATGAAGACTGTTTATTTCTGCACCGCCATACTGATGTCAATATTTTAATTAAAGCGGTCTGATTGGGAGAAATGATTAACATAATTTATGTTAATCTCTTGATTATTTTCTAAATTGTTTTTTTATTGCCTTTTTCCAGACGCAAAAGGGACTTCTTAAGCACATTTTTCCAACCGACCAATAAATCATTAAGGTAGAGAAAAACAGGAAATTATATCTTTATATAAAAGCAACAACTTAAAGTTTTTATTAACAGATGTTGCAATACAATTTAATTTATAACAGGCGTTGTAAAATAAAAACCTAAATATTTATTTTGGATATTTTTTCCTGTAATAATAGTTATTCTCTAGTAATATTCCACGACCTCCAGGAGCAAGCACTTGGTGACAGTGAACAGTGGTTTCTTCCTTTTAACAGGAAGAAAACTGCACAAAGCACAAGAGACAAATGATTACCAAAATAAAACAGGAAGTAAAAGATGGGGGACAAGCGAAAGAAGGACATTGAGGAGGCTAATGTTTAGCTAATACTAAACTGAAACCCAAAGAAAGGAAACGCAAACCAATATTCAAGCCATAAACAGAAAGCAGAATATAAAAGTAACCAGAACTAAAGATTATAATTCCAAAGATAACCCAAAATACTCAAAGAACCATAAACTTTACAAAAGACAAAACACTGGGTCAGAAACCCAGGGCCATGACCTTTTTTAAAGCCACAAATTGTATTACTAAACAAGTTTCATCAAGTGTGAGTTTGTATTTCTATTAGTGACCACTGAATGAAAAATCTAGCGCCACACTGCTTTGTTCGGAAGTCATTCATTAATGAATTACTTTAATGAAGCGTTACTTTATGGTTTGGGATCTTAAGGTCCCACCCACATATATCACTTGTCATCCAGTTTTTTAGCTTACTGTTGCTGGTTAGCAGACATTGTGTGGTCAGCTGCTGAAATTAACAACCATAATCATGTAAACTAGTTCATGTTAATTTTTCAGTCATCTGTTCAGACATAGCTTCAAAGTGATATCACAATATTTATTACATAATTTTGTAATATTTCAGATAATTTTAAATATGATGCTATATAAAAAACAGAACGTTTCAATCGATGATTGTAGCTCAGAGGCAGTAGCATTTATTAGCCCAAACAAAATTAATCCTTTTCCAGCGAGCTACTGCCATTGATGACAGACTACCTCATTCAAAGCATAAATCTATCACGGTGCCAACAGCAGCATCATTTTAGTGCAATAGGAGTGACTCAGCTATATAGACAGTGGCACAGCAAATGTGGTCAAATGTAAGCACAAAAGTATCCCAGGTAGTGTTTTCTCTGGAAGTATAACATGACTGCTTTACACTTAACCTCTCTCTCAGTTGTGCTTCGGCTTGTGTCACTGAGTGCTTGCTATTAATGTAAGAAAAAGTCATTAATATCGCCAGATGACACTTTTTTGACATTTTTCATTTAAATATTTACCATTATTATCAAGGCACTGCCCTAGTGCTTCTGTTTTCTTTTTGCTTCAAACATTTAAAGCCTTAAAGATGAGTTTAGCTTTGTACTCACCCCTTCTGCGTTCCCTGTCACCCCTACAGCCATCCAAATTTCACCGACGTTTCCTGGTCTGTAGTATGGCCCGTTATTGGTTTTAAATGTAGATTATATTTAGTATTTTGTGTTATATTTACAACAAAAAGTTTTTCTTGTGAGGAAAAACTGGAAGTTTTATTCTTTTTTTAAAATTCACAGTATAAAATATCAACATCTGGGTGACCTGATAACCATGTGCTTAGGACTTAACCAGGGGGATTTATGCTTCTCTCTATATTATGGAGAAAAAAAAAACTGACTAGTTTAAAAAAATGAGAATCATTTTCTATAGGTTTCAGGTGTTTTAAACAAAAGTTTCATATTCTGATTGCCTAGGTTTAGGGTTAGACGTTAAGCTTTGCGTTAGTCACTGATGATGAGATTTCAGGCGGTTGAATCCTGGCCAGTCTGAGCTTCTCTCCTGCATCATTCTCTGCTACCTTTCCTAACATTCTCTGTCCGTCCAGTAAATGTTAAATGAAAAAAAAAAGTAACAAAGTCAAAATCGCTCTGCTATGTGGGGCTCAATGTCAGAGACGAATTCTTTAAAAATTTAACTTCAATGATGTTTTTCTTTGTGTGTGATTGTTAAACGTCATTGTGAATTTATGAGAATGTGCGAGTGTTTTGTGGTGGACTTTAATATATCCTCCAGCAGTGTTTGATCTGGCTGTCAGGCTGAGCTAAGGTGTTCATTCAAACATGTTCGAATGTGAGCTGATAAAAAATTATGCCCTCTAGTTTCCCTCAGTTTAAGCTGCCTTTTGCTCAGCGTCTTCACCCCCGCACATACAAGTCTAGCTCGCTATTTTCAGACACCTAATCATTTTGTTGCTTCTTCTGGTTTAAAAACACAATCCTACTTTTTTTTAAGGAAGTGGCAGTAGCTGTGTGTCCACGATGAACGGTCTCATACAGGAAAAAAAATAAATACACACGGGCACAAAGATGTTTCTGAGATGCTGAAAGAATCCACTAAGTATATGGAGATCACCAGAAGAAACAAAAAGAAAAGCAGCCGACACAAAAACAGGAACGTTTGAGGCATACAACCATCACCAGCACAGTAAACTGACCAGCTTACACTTTTCCCCGCGGTACTCAGGTTTGTTTTAGCTAGTTGCTACCAATGATATGGGATCATCGGAGGTATTTGGTCCACTTACTGACAAATTTTAGAAATCTTCTTTATATCACCAACTGTCAAATTAGGTCTTTAGCTCTACAAATATACTCTCTGTCTCAGAAAGGAGCATTTAAGACTTAAGAATCTTATTTTCTTTAAGTAAAGGTTAAATAATATAAAAAATGGCAAGGACTGATGAGTGTGTCATACACACACACACACACACACACACACACACACACATATATATATATATATATATATATATATATAGGTATATATTTTTTTTTTTTTTTAGTTATATGGATATAATACATAACTTTTATTTCATTGTTTAATTATTTTTTTTAAATGTTTAGTGCAAAATATCAAGTGAAAACTTTCTGATCACCAGTTTATTTTGTTTTCCCCCCAAAAAACTTGCACATGTTCAGATTTTTATTTTATGTATATTAAATGGTGTATTTAATGATTAGAACCCATTACTGTAATGTAAAAAAGTCAAAATAGAATTAATCAATTATACTCAAAAAGTTGTTGACAATAGACACCACACATTAAGGTTTTTACCAATAAATCGTTGAGCTGTCCTTGAAGATCTTGGTGGATGTCAGCCAAATATTACTGGATTGTTATCATGACTCCAGAGAACACATCTACAAAGTTTTATCATAATCCAGTCATAACTTTTCAAGCTACCGTGTTTACAGACACGCGAATGCCACCAAAAACATAACCTCTTTGGGGGAGGCTATTAATCTAATCTGAATTATGACAAAACTAGGAGCTGAAGATAGTTCTAGCTGTTTCTTTTCAGGTTATCACATACCTGCAGCAACAGACAGCAGAAAGATCCATCCACAAATGTTTCCAAAGCCGGTGAAAGCAGCGGGACGGAGCCGGGATCGATAAGGATCTAACAGCTAATAACAAATGTGTCCTTCACTTTAGATGTGTCATTCATAATCTACAGGTTAATAATTAAACCATTGCTTGTTACTGAAATTGATGAAAGCGTGAATAGATGCCTCACCTTAACTCCAAATAGGATGTGGCAGCTTTAATTAGCAAAGCAACTATCAATGCACAGCTGCCGGGGTGAGATTGTGTGTCACATCAAGTGTTTTGTGTCTCTTCCGTGAATGTTGTGGTAATGTTGAATGAAACGGGGAGGAGCTGTAAAGTAAAAGCGACTCACGTCTGGATGAAATCGTGTTTGTTACTTACAGGGGTGGACAATTAATTTTCCCAACTGGGACTGTTGTGGAGGGCCGCACCAATAAGTTGAACTCATTTCTGCTCAATGCTAATTTGATTTCGTTTTACCATCTAGCCTTAAGTGTTACAAACAATGCTACAAATCCCATCTCTGAAAAAGGCTTCAGTCACCTGTGTTGTCATTTTCAGTATCAACTAAAGAGGTATTGTGTGTTTAAGCAATTTTCCTTCTTGTGATCTAGAGTTTAAGACCCAAGTTGTGGTAATAGATGAGAGTGTCACTGAGATCATATAGTACATACAAAAGCCACACATGCGCACTCATAACTGCTTTTCTTATTTTTTTGTGTGAGGGCACTCCTTCACAAAGTCTGTACATCTGTTAAAACACATGTAGCCCGTCATGAGGTTGGAACCTCTGTGCCTTTGATTCATACACACAGAGTCAGAAATAGACGCGCACACAACCACCCACATGTAATATTTCTGTGAGAAAGCCCAGCGTAACCTAGCAACATTTCTGTGTGTGGTCCAGTGGGTTTTATCCACACAAAATCACAGGTGTAAGCTCGCTTATTGTGTTTGTCTTTCTGTAAGTTGAAGCGCAAACAGGCCTGCTTCTGACTTCCCCATTTTTATTTTTATTTTTTTTAGACCTTCTGCTCCTACAAAGTAGTTCCTTTTTAAGTCGTTGCATGTGAGATTTTTAGTTTCATGGGCAATGTGTTTTATCTTTTCCACTTCTCAGTTTTAATGATACTTCCCAAAAATATGATTTATAAAGAAATATGAAATCCTTAAGCTAATTTATCCAATTGATTTTGGAGGTTGGTATATATGCGTCTGCATTTATGCTTCGTTGTCATCTGAGACATGCCTGTGCCCCCTCCCCTCAACTTCCTGTCAAGGCCCCTCAGCGGTGGACTTCCAGCACTGTCTCCCTAATTCGCTGTCGGACATTTTCATTAGACCTCCGATGGCAGGTGTGTACGCTGATGAGCGTCGCATTCGATTAGAGCTGTGCTAGAGGCTGACCTGTGGAGAAAAAAGGTTGGCTATGCTTGTCAAATTTTATTAGCCAGAAGGCAGTCTTTGTAGCTGGAGCAAGAAACACAGAGATGAGATGAAAGAGGAGTGAGGAAAAACAGGAGGCCAAAGTGTAGAGATGTGAAGGCTCGTGAGGGGTTGTGTCGTAAATTGTGACATTGTGCTGAGAACGGGGAGATGAGGCTAAGTAAATGCCACATTGCTGCCGTGGTTTGAGCAGTGGCATGAGGATTACATGCCTCTAAGTTTACCTGACACTGTGACAAACTGGAATGCTCAAATCACTCCAGACAAGCATGAGTAATTGTTTAAATATTTTAGGAAAAGTGCTACACGCGCTTTTGGATTTAGAAATGTTACGTCTTTTTTTTTTTTTAGTAATGCCATGAATAGCACTTGTTTTCTTTGCATACTCTCAATTTTGGTGCGATAGAGGAAGCAGTTTTAGTCTGCTACAGGCAGAAGCCGTTAAAGAGGTGCAGAGCAGACTTTATATAATGAGACTGCTCATTAAGACAAATGCTGAAATTTACCTTTTCTGTACAGCAGAAAACAGAAACAGAAAAATACAACTTGTTGTTTTCTGCCAAGGATTTTAGCTGCCTGACAGCATCTGCCTGAAGTGGACTTCTAGTTGAAAACAACACGTCATTAGTATGCACTCCATATTAAGACCTTTTAAAGTGTCTTTTTTTTATTTGTGATCTATCTAAGCAGTTAAAATGTTTCGTGTTTGCATTCATGCAGCTTCCCGTTCCTCTGTTCTCTGTGGTCAGTTACACGGAGGGCGCAGCCTGTTTTACTGGAGGCTAGTTTGAGATTGTCAGTTAATCAATTTATTGTTATCATTACCACACGCTTGTCTAACAACTGAAAACAGATGCATGATGTGTAATGTGTCTGTTGAGCAGGATGCTGGGGGTCATCGAATTAATTTCGGCTTCCGAAAACCTTTTTTTTTGGGGGGTGGTAGCTTTTGACATGTAAGCATAGGCTGAGCTATGATCAGTATAACCTTCTTCTCCACCTTTGTTATTTGTATATTTATTTATTTAACCTGTAGAGGTCAAAATATTAAAAAACAATAACCGGTGCTGAATTACTGGATTTTTGAAGGGGCTTTGCACAACACTTGCAGATGATCCATACACTGCTCATTTAGAGTCCCACTTAGCTGGTGAAGACCCTGGAGGGGTTTTCTAAAGTCGACTGCCACGGCCTTTGACCTCCACTGTCCCCAAACTGTCCAAATTGCGGTGTGGTGGTTAAAGAATAAGATCATGGAAGCAAATTAGCTTTCTCCCAAGTGTGTCTGTGTTCCCCCTTGGGTGAGGACTTAACTCACTGGTGTGGGGCTGAGACTAAAGCAGGGTCATTTGAGCTGGTTACGGGAACCGACTAGAATGCCTCCTGGACATAGGTGAGATGTTTTTTGGCAGAACCAACCCAGAGGAGACCCTGAGGCTGACCTGAAAATGCTAGCAAGATTACATCTGTATCAGAGCTATCTTCACAGAGGAGACAGCTTTTTACTGCCGCTCAAACATCCTGGCTGGATGGATAGATGTAGACATCGATTTGAGCCATCCATCCATCCATCCATCCATCCATCCATCCATCCATCCATCCATCCACCCATCCATCCATCCACTTAGGGACCAAAGGACAGGATATGTCCTTTTATCAACTTCATTACGACTTAAAAAGAATAAAACTACAAAAATCAGTCTGATTTACTCTTATATGTATTAGTACTCGGCCCCATAGGTTTCACTAAGAATAAGCGTAACTGATAGAAAATGAATGTGTTCCATTGGTTGTGGTTCTTTAGGGCAACAGTAAAAGGAGGAAAAGAATCTCTGTTTTCCCTTTGCTTTTGGTTTGGAGCACCACCGAGCTTCTGTCTGAGGCTGTTCCCTATATTTCACCAGGAAGCCATTGACCATGCACTTTGAAGTGTGCTTACCTCCAGCATGCAAGCAGCAAAGAAAAACCTGCCCATCTGAGCTCTTTTCCCCCAGTGCGTTGTGTTAAAATCAGCTGGCCCCTGCAAGAAAAAGTCGCCAAACCAGCCGGCGGCACTGCACACTTCCTAATTAGTCTGCCCTCACACTGGCTAACACCACAGGATAGTTGCTTTTCTCACACATTTTCTCCCGCTCACTTTCCTATCACCAGTGCTTCAGTTCTCTCGGTCTAGTCCCCCTGTTCGTGCTTTTACTCCTTTTCCAAGTTGCCATCTCAGTCTTTATGTTGCTGTTTACTTCTGCTCTCATTCTGTCGTCTGACACAGCTTTCGTTTCCTGCTACCGTGTCTCATCTTCTCCCTCTCTACTCTCAATCTCCTTCCTCCTCCAGTTTTCCTTCTCACAGCACTGTTAGATCAGTCTGTATAGTCAGGTACTCTGAAGTATGCATGGAATAAAGTATTTGAACGAGATGTAACTCAAATGATGTCAATTTTCTGTACTTGAGTTGATATGGCAAAATAACACTTTAGACTGCAACGAAGCAATAAATCCATAAAGTCTTTACATGTCAGTCACTTAGACTGAACAATAATGTACAAATGGCAGAAAATCACTACAAAGCTCTGGTTCCTCACATAATGAGAACCCGTGTCTTTGTTTTAAACCAGTGATTCACCTGGTTTCATTTTTCACTACACAATACTCGCTAATTAGTGAAACATGAGAACACAACAATAGTCTCGACTACTCAATACACACTGAGAGTGTGTATTGAGTAGTGTTGTGGGTTAAGTATTAGGGTTCATGTCATGAGTTTTATTTCTCAGACAAGAGAAACCCATTTGATCTCTATTTGCACTCAGAAAGTTTTGCAGAATCCCATCCATCCATCCATCCATCCATCCAACCAACCAACCAACCAACCAACCAACCAACCAACTTCTGCCACTTATCTGGGTTCGGGTCATTTAAATAAGAACGCCCACACCTCCTTCTCTTTGGCCACCTCCCCCATATTTTCTCTCTCCAGTGTATCCTGGCTCTGCTTTGGGGTCTCCTCACAATTGAAGCTCACCTAGGAGGCAATCAGTAGGCATCCTGATCAGGTGTCCAAACCACCACAACTGGCTCCTTTCAATGTGGAGGAGTAGCAGCTCTACTGGGTCCCTTCCAAATGACAGAGCTTTCAGCCAGAAGACTCCTGTGAAGTAGATGATCATGGCCTTTTCTTACCTTACCTGAATTGGGGCCCCAAACTGGTGCCAGATCTATGAAGAGTGCCTGGTGGCCAGGGGTGCAGTGGGCTTAGCCTGAACAAGCCACATGGACCAGGACTCTGCCGACACACCCCTGTGGGAGGGCCCATGAGGGTTTGGTACTATGTGGATCAGGCCACAGCCAGAGGCGAAGCCCTTGGTGAAGCTCTCCCTGGGTTCCAAAACTGGTTCTGCAAATGTACCTATGTAAATTTAAACTCAACCTTAAAGTTGGCCACCATCCTTCATTTTTTTTGTCTGCTTATGATTTTTTTTGCACTGCTGCTAAGGTTCCTCCTGGATCCCTCCATGGAAGTACCTGTTTAAACAGAAACACTATGATTTAAATTTCATTTTAGCAAAGAGAATGAAGGCACTGTGAGCCAAACGGTGATTTTTCCAGCCAAATGTTCTCTCTGGTCTTTTAGGATGTTACAGTAGAACTCCCCAGTGACAGTCTGACACTTTGAATGTCAGAAAAATGATATTCATGCTTGTTATGATATGATGATCCTTGTCTCAGGAGAATGCAGGCGCTTCCACTGAGGACTGCCATTCGGTCTATGTTGTAGCAGGACAGAGAGCCCACAGCAGCTGTGAAACCGTAAATGTGCGTGTGGTCAGAACAGGACTTCCAGGATGGGATCCAAATGTAGCAGGAGCACTGGGTGTGGAGCAGCACTTCACAAGGGCTCAAGCTTGAAGGACCGAATTTAATTTGGCATTGTTTCTTCAGTTTTTTCCCTTTCTTTCTTTCTTTGTAAGAAAAAAGGTAGTCGCACAGATTTGAGTAATGCTAGGCAACGGTACATGATGGTGCTGTGGGCGAGGCTGAGTGACTTTTCAAAAAAAAACCACAGTCACAGTGTTGCTTTTCTAATTAAGCCATAAATAATAGAAAAGTTCATAAAAGGTTTTCACCGATTACTTCAAATCTGAGGAATGCCAGCCCTGTTTCTCAACTGGAGGGTAACTCATTTCAGTGCCTTGATGTCATTAAGTCCTGTGTCACATTAGAGATAAACTATGCTCACTAAGGCTTAGAACAACTGAGCTGAATGGCTCTGGCCTCGGGCCTGCAGACTGCAGCAGTTATTAGCTGCTGATGACAACAGGGTAGCCTACCTGTCCGTCTCTCTTAACACACGTATATAAGACAGGACAAGCAAATGTGCGTGCGTGTACAGCCACTCATTAATCCCTCTAACCCTCTTCTTTCACTGTTTGGAAAGGCAGCCTGCTCGAATTGTCAGCCCATCAAACCGCTACTTCGCAAACCTCCAGCCTCTCCTGCACGCTCCCCACCCATCCACCCTCATCTAATGTTTTATCCAGAATCAGCGTCTGTCTTCAACCATTAATATGATAATATTTGGCGTTGTCAGTGATGGAGGCCGTGGCATAATGAGATAATTACAGTGTTGTTTCATTTGGAGAGCGACACGCACGCTCAATCAAAATGGCAGGCCTAATTACGGGCTCAGGGATTGGCTAATGGGATCGCTAGAAGAGGGGTGGCATGAAAAGGGGGGGTCTCAACTTGGCTGTGTGCATTTATTCTCCACGGGTCTGTTTGTTTGTGTGTTTGCGTGATGGGCGGCAGAGGGTAAGACTACTAAAAAGCTAGCAGTAAGTGAATACAAAAATAAAAAATGCAAGAGATGAAGTGCGAATATCTTAAT
>VVHJ01026547.1:0-10968 GCA_015107715.1 Tylochromis polylepis
GCCTGGCTAGCTACGGGTGAATGAAGGGTGCGAAGCCGAGTCTCCAATTCAGTAATCCTGGCCTCCAGAGCTGCAAATATGCTACATTAACACTGACCTACAAATCATTCAAGCATAAAACGGCACTAAACTCCACTAAACTGATAAACCAATGTGTCTACACATAACTGACAGCGTAGAAAAGAAATCATTTAAACTGTATTTTTGTTACTAGCAGCCTGTCACAAAAGCATATCATTTGCTCTGACTACTTTTGTTGAATCTATAAAAATACCAAAGATAACACAGTTTGACAGACATAAAACAGTATTTTGCACAAACAAAAGTACTCCTTTCCAAAGACCTATTAGAAAATATCTCAGTATTGTGTGCGAGACCGTTCTCACTCCCGAGGCATAACATAGGGACGTTTTGTCACGTCCCAAGGCGTCAAATGTTACGCGAAAGGTAACCGTCCGCGTCCCTATGATACGCTCCGGATTGTGGATGGAATCCATGAGAATGACGCTCCCAGCGGTAACACACAATCCAGCCGTGTATTCCAGCCCTAACCCTAACCTTACCCCTAACCCTAACCACAACCTTAATCCTAATGTTAACCACAACCTTAATCGTGTCAGATAGTGTTTTCCAAAGTGATTCATGATGAGAAAGTAAAGAAAAATTTAAAAATGTACATATGTAGATTGATTCCAAACAGTTCTCATGTTTTCGAACGTGTAACATAGAGACGTGTTGGGTGGCCGAAAGCGTAACATACTGACGATTTGTCAAAAGCGTCGGTATGTTACGTTTTGGGATGAGAACGTGTTGTGTGTGCAGTGGCTCGTTAACAAAATCTATGGAAACCGGACAGATGGAGGACGAAAGAAGAAGCGGCAGGCCTAAAATCTATCAACAGCAGATAAACAGTATCTGAAAATCATGTCCTTAAAAAATATCCAGCAAAGACCTCACACAGGACCTGAGAGTGTCATGGGGCTGGGTCTTTAACACATTGTGCTGAATGTTTTGGACTTTCAAGTTCTGTTTATAATTAAATATTTTCTGTTTCATTATTGGTTTGCTTATTGCTTACATTTTTGATATTGTTCTTTAATATTTTCAGGATTGAGTGTTTAGATTCACTTAATGTTTGTGTTAGTTTCCCGTCTTATCCTGCCGTTTCTGTTTCCCTGTGTCCTTTCTTGTGGCTGTATTTCCTCATTTAGTTATGGTTTTCACTTATTGTTTTATTTTGACAGTTTTTGCAGTGTCTTGTGTTTAGTTTACTTCCCTGCTGTCTCATTGTCTTAGATTATTACCTCCACCAAGTAGGTGCCATTATTTGTATCTGTAAATTCGATAGCTTGAAGAGTTTTGAATGAACACTGATAAAACTTTGTAGGGGTGCAGAGTGGGTTTATGTTAACAATCCGTTAAAATTTGCCTTACATCCACCAAGGTCTTCAAGGTCAACTTAACGATTTCTTGGTCAAAAACTGATGAAAAGCTTTACAGCGTAGAGATTTTGATTCTTGCAAGTGTGGTGTGTATTGTCCACATATAGAAAGTACCTGAAGGTCAAACTGATAATGATTCTATATAGAGCTATTTGAAACTTACTGAGATTGTTTGTATTGACCACATAAGGGCGTATAGGGATATTAAATTTCAGATTAGTTTGGACCTCTGACCTCTTCTTCGAGGTCAAATAAGGTCAAGCTTTCATAAAATGTCTTTTATCTTTAAAACTGTCCTTAAAGTTCTGCTACCTTTCTTTGTTTTGGCAACGTTTAGGAAATAATACTGGTATATGGGCATTCTTAACATCACATTATAATTTGGATCCAAATATTATGTCACATTTGGTCTCTAATCCCATTTTTACATTTCACATCTGCCTTTCTTTCAAGCTGACTCCAAAATATATCTTAAGAGAAAGAGAGTGAGCAGAATTGGTGGAGGTTTGTGCTCTTTGAGTATTTCTTGTTGTCACCTGGAACTCGTTACCCTCCTGTGTCCACTTCTTCTAATGACCTTATGTGTATTTAAGTCTGATTTTCCTTCGTCCTGTGTTGTTGTGTCTGCTTCCTCTCTGTTTTTCCAGACAGTTTTGGATTCTGTTGTTGACTTTGTTTATGGGCTTTTAACCAGCCATAATGAAAGCTCACTTTTGGTTTCCCACTCTCAGCATGTCTGCATTTGGATCCTAAACTTTGCATTCATGAATACTTTGCCAAAGTCTCATCAGAAATGGTCTCAGTATAAGGATGGCTGTCAACAAGCCATTCTTAAGGAAGGGAAATGGGAAGAAAAGGTTGCGGTGTGCTAAATTACATAAGAACTGGACTGAAAATCAGTGGCAACAGGTCTTATGGAGTCATAAATCCAAATAGTTTACAGCCATCTGTAAAAGATGATGGAGGCTCTGTCATGGATTGTGTCAAAACACATGGAATTATGCAGAAAAGTACTGCCAGAATGAAATTCACAGTGAACTATCTGGGAAAACATCTGACTGATTCAATTTTTCAACATGACAGTGATCCCAAACACAATGTCATGACAGTAAAAGCATACCTAAATTGGAAAAAAATGAACCCATGCGCAATGAAGAGCTTTGAATGTCCTTCAACGAGCCCGGAGAACTATTCCTAATAAAATGACAAGAAAGCTTGCTTATGAAAGTTCAGCCTCTGCTGAAGAATAAAGGTGGTTATACCAAATATTGATTAAGCTCATCAGAGCTTTACAAACTCTGTTTTTGGCTTTATATCCCGTTTCAATAAATCGCTGGCCCTATTTCCTGTTTTTCTAGCAAATTAAAACTAAATGACTGGGTGGCCCAAGACTTTTGCACAGTTCTGCAGATATTTTATACAATCACAGAACACTGTCATAATTCAACCAATCGGAGCCTGAGTACTAACATCTAACTGCCACAGAAATATTTGATGGTAAAATGTAGTTTTGACTTATGAGAGAAATAATAACTCATTATTTCCATGCTTAAAAATGGAAGATATGCTATAATAAGTTTTGAGCCCATGTATAAAAACAATAACTGAAAAAAGTACATCTTAACAGTGTATGCTTAAGTAGAACATTCTGTATATATTAAATAATGTTTTTAAAAAAACTCAGCAAGTATAATCATTATGACAGAAACTGTCAGGAATATCCATGGAGGTTATAGCAGCCTATTCACCAGTGTGCTCATTATGTTTGTCTAAACATACTGGAGAGAAACATCTTGGAGCAAATTAGCATCTAAATTGATGCAACTTTGTCATTATGTAAAGAACCTCAAAATCTAAAGATTTATTCATCCATACTGTCAAAAGGTGAGTAACAAACTGCAAAGAAAAAGCTATTATTTATAAAAAAGCACAGTAGATTGTCAGTGGTACTGCTGGGAAATGGCTGTGCTGACATAAGTTTTGTATATTTTTATGTGCACTAGATGGGGAAAGTCTCAAGGTTTTGTGCACAAACAAACTTTTAGAAGCTTAAAAGATCTGGTAAACTGAGAAAATACAAATAGTAGTTACAGTAGTTGTAATGTCTAAAGTTTAATCTGAATAGTTCATGTTTTTACCTGTTTGAAAAATATCTGAATATAGCCAACATCACACTTGTTTAATAATGCCATGAGGGACATATTTTAATAGCTTGGGCAACTTGTCACTTGTACTCTTTAATAACTTGCATGGTGTCATATTATCAAAATCATGTTGTTCCAAAGGACTAAAAAGAGATTGAAGTCGCCCCGGTCTAAGTATAAACACAACAAAGCCACCAACAAAGGCGTTCACAGCTGGACAAGTTAAGATATATTTAAGAAAACACTGAGAGTAAGGTGAGCCAACAACTGTTTAACAGGCAGCTACCACCACAGGTTCACACACATCAAACAAATAAAAAATCCCCATAAGAAAACACATTTCACAAATGCATGGCGGAGACATGACTTAGAATGCACAAACACAAACACACACACACGCACGCACGCACAATATTCTCTGAAGACCATCCACCAAAGCCATTAAAAAGCAGTGATAATGACTACACTACCCATGGTTGCTTTGGGAACCCCAGCCTGAGGGGCCCAAGGGACCTACTGAAGAGCTGCTTCAAAGCTGCGCCAAAATAAGTTAGAGTATTATGTATGAGAGGTTACAGCAATGAATAAAATATTACACTAAGTGTGGAAAAAAAAGTTAGGACATACAAGGAGTGGTTCCACCGCCTCATATAGTTTGCGATCTTTGGACATGGGTGTGTGCAAATGTCATGGATGATATGTTGAAAAGAAAATTCAATGAAGAACATGGGCCACAGACCTGCGTTATTTAGACCCAGAGTGAATACCTGTCTAATCAATCAATGAGAAACCCTTTGGCAGTGAACGTGCTTTCATCCAGATACACACAGACACAGTGCAGAGAGAGTCCTCCCTGCTCTTCCCCTATATTCTCCATTTACAAATTAAGATAATTATTGCTTACCTTGTGCTTAAACTCGCATTGATTTGGCTTACGTTCCATATTACCTCCAACCTATATTCCTTATGGACACTTTAATGTGGAAAAATGCACAAATATATCTGACCCAAATAACTGCAAAATGCTAATTAAAGCCACTGAGACCATGTACAGCACGCTGGCAAAACAGATGTAGCAGCCAGCCTGAGATGAACGTAAACACACACACAGAGCCTGATCATTGCTTTGAGGCACACAATCTTTTACAACAGCGTCTCTTGAGTCATGGCAGTACATCAGTCTCTTTTGCCTCTTAATGTTTTTACCTGTAAACACACAGGCATGCACTCAAAATAAACAAAGCTGTACATGCACAAGTACTTTGACACACATACGCACAGATGGAGCGCCCTTGTATAATTGGCTGGCTTCACTGGGAAAGGGCCTTGGGTGGGACTCAGGTGATGGGGAAAAAATGTTGATATGTCTAAAACACCTCAAGAAATTATCTATTTTCTCTGTACTTTATATTCCTTTTGTGTCACTCCCTTTTTATGTTCTTTTTCTCTCACTGTTCTTCTTGTGATAAATGAGCCTCTTGGACCGTGCATGTTGCAGTATTAAATCATATGCACCCCTTTTCCAACACAGCATCTAAACAACCTTCTCTTAGACTGAGAGAGAATATGGCTTCCAAGGGCAAACAGAAACTCTTTTCTCTTTATGTCATATATTGTGTATTGTTGAACTTGACTTCTTGACATTAACCAGCAGTTTCCCCGGGCTATCAGCACAGTGTCCTTGTAAACGTGTGCCTTGGACCCCAGGAAAATGTGAAGTGGAGACTGTAGTGTGATTAGGTCTGAGTCAAAATACCCCTGGTTGCACTGCAACTGACTTCTGCCAGTGAAAGAGTAGGAGATGCAGAGAGAAGTGAAGCAGATAGACTGTCATAGTTAACGTTGTATTTAGCACTATCACTTACATTAACACAGAACCAAAGTTCCCTGAAAAGAGTTTACTGCTGACAGCAATGATTGAATTTTGTGCAGCTTTAAGTTCATTGGTCTGGTTTCTGGTGGATGTGAGGGCAATGTAAGAGAAGCGCTACTTTATGTGAATGTTTTTTATTAGGCTGCGCATGCAATGAAATAACAAACTCTTTCAAAAAAAGTTAATTGCTTTTTTAGAAAAGGCAACAGGTCAGGAACATGACTGATTTCAGTTTTCAGAAGTAAAGGTAAGGGCAAAAAGCAAAAAGTAAAAAAAATATGAGAATATTTTTCTACATGTAGGATTTTATGTGCTATATAATATTAATTAAAACATATAAACCCTGTATAAAAGAACCAAGCCAAAATCTCAAGTGGAAAACATTGCATGGGTTCAGGAAGACTTTTGTCTGTAAACACAGTTCTGTGTTGCATCCACAGTTGGGAGCTTGCTATCAAACTGCTGCCTTCTCGTGACCCTATATCAGTTGCACTGAGGAGAATGGTCCTGTGGTCTGAATAGAAAAACTTGAAATTCTTTATGGGAATAACTTCTGAACATCCTTTAGAATAAAGAGGAGACGGTCCAACAGTTTAAAATTCAGCATCACTGATGTTACTGAGATGCATTAGTCCACATTGCATGGGTATCTTGCACATCTCTGGGGGCACCATTAGTGTTCAACAAAATACAATATATGGAAAAAAGTAATGAGCCACAACTCTTAATCTTCTAATTGAGGTGTTTTCAGTCCCAGTGCCACATGTGTATAAATGACAGTGGTAGTTTACAGTACCTACAGGTACTGTAAAATGACACCACCCTTGCAAATTTTCAATTCAGTTCACTTTTATTTATATAGCACCACCTCACAAAAGCAGTCAGCTCAAGACGCTATATGTTGTAAGGTGAAGACCCTACATTTATACAGCGAAAACTCCAACAACCAAGCAACCCCCACTACGAGCAAGCACTTGATGACAGTAAGAAGGAAGAACTCCATTTTAACAGGAAGAAACCTCCAGCAGAACCGCTCAGGCAGGGGCAGCCATCTGCTATGACCAGTTGGGGGTGAGGAGGTTGGGAGGAAGACAGGAAAACAAGTTAGTTGGTGAACTTTCTTCCTCCTAAATATTCCATGATCAACTGTGAGTATTTTTGGCAATGTTATAGAGCGAGGACATCTGTAATTGCTCTGCTCTGCGTAAAAAATCGCCAATGTTGACAATGCCAAACTAAATCCTTCATATAGCTGGCCTTGCAGTCCATACAAATCACCCATTGAAAACATTTTTAGCGTTATGAAAGAAATAAAAATATAAAGTGGGCCCTGAGCAGATAAGCAGCTTAAATTTCCCTTTCAAAACTATAGCCACCGGTCTCGTTAGTTCCTAAATGCTTACAGTGTTGTTAAAGAAAAAATGATGCAACACCGCGATCAACATGATAAACATGCCCCTTCGAAATTTTCTTTGAAAAGTGATGTTGACATCAAATTTTAAATGAGCATGATGGGTTTCAGCATTGTATATGCTGTTGTTGTCGTTTCAATTATTGCATTCCGGGTTTTTTTTATATTTTTTTTTTTTATTTATATCACCTCAACTTTTTGGGGGGAACAGTTTTTTTTTAAAGTTATGAAATAGAGCAGAGAATGTGAGAGGGGGGAAAACTCTGTGTTATTGAACCTGTCTCTGTAATGATAACACACCAGTATGAGCATATTTAGACACTCATTACTCAGCCATATTGAGCCATTTAAATGGAAGTATGGTCTTTATATGAGCTTCATCTCACTCTAATTATTGTCACATTATGCTTAAATATTTGGTAGGAAGATAAACTGCACACTTTATTCCACACTTATCTGTGAATTACCTATGTGTCCTGATAACTGACCTTGTTTCTCCTTTACTTATTTCAAACTGAAAAAAAAAAAGAAAAATTCAGCACTATACAAAAGTCTAGAGTCACTCTTCTTTGGATATATTTTGCTAGGAAAATGGGAAATGCAGGAATTTATTGAAACATATGCAAATATACATGAAATTCAGCATATAAGACAGAAACAGAAAGAGTTTGTACAATTCTAATGACAATGTTGAAAATCAATACTTTGTATGACCACTTTTATTCTTCATTCTTTATTCACAGATTGAACTTTCTTAGGAAAACTTTCATGTAATTTCTTTAAGTTTTCTTCAGGAATAGTTCTCCGGGCTTCTTAAGGGACGTTCAAAGCTCTTCTTTGGATGTTGGCTATCTTTTGTTCTGTTCTCTGTCAAGGTGATCCCACACTGTTTCAGTAACTTTGAGGTCTGCGCTCTGGTGAGGTCATTTTATTATTGACAGTTTTTGTGTGCTGTTCTATCCAGGTGTCCTTTTCTTGCATTGGCAGTGTGTTTGGGATCATTGTCATGCTGAAAAATGAAGCCGTTACCATTTCCTAAGGACATAACTTTCAGGTACTATTCATGTGCACCAATTTGTTTGTTTTTTTCCACCACTTGTCCACTTTCCTCAAATCTGTTTTAGGGACATACTGCACAACATGACAAGGTATGCTAGGTTTTTGTCAAAGCACTCTTTGGCTTCACCTTGTTGCAAAAATACTATTTTATACCTGTCAACTTATGTTATCTTTGACATTTTTCATAGATTCTGTGAAAGAAATTGCATTATGTGTTTTTGTGATATGCTGCTAGTAACAGCGATACAAATTAAAGTTGTTCAGACACAGACTGTCTGTTATGCATAGACACAGCACTGGTTCATCCCTTTAGGTGGTGTCCATTTTATACTTGAATTGGTCAGTGTAAAGTGGCTTAACAAAAAACAAACAAAACAATCTTCTGAAAATGGTCAAGTACGAGGATTAAACTAAAAATGAGTGAAAATGAAGCCAGTGTCTAAAGGCAAACTTTGACCTTCAGGAAGCCTGGAGCACCGTTGCTCCAGTTTTTAAACACCAGTTTAAATAATTACAAGAAATGGGTGACTCAACTGGTGTCTTTTATGCAGTACTGCACATTTGCAAAGTTCTAATCGTCTAATGTAATACTGTCATGAACCAGTGGTTCCAGCAAGATGCGGATCCAAAAGCAGACTCAACACCGACTTAACTTTTACAAGACTTTATTTACGCAGGGAGAAGGGAAACAGGTTTAACCACACACACAAGGAAACACCAAAGGTGGGCTGATGAGATGCGATCACTAGTGATGAGATTACTAGTGGGACAGGAACACTGGAACAGGGGAGAGGGACATTACTGGACTGACATGGTGGTTGAGAAGAGCTAAAGGTGAGTATTAACAGAAGCGTTTGCTGAGACCGAGGATATGATACCTTGGGGAGGGTACCCATGGAAGTGTCCGGAGTGGGGAGTGAGTGCTGAGGTTGGCGAGGAGTCCATTACCAGAGTTTCCAGAGGTGGTCCTGGCAGTGTGTGATGGGCAGGTAGATGAGTGAGGCGAGTAATGGATCCTTACAGGAAGTGGATTGCAGGTGTGAAGCAAGTGGAGCCAGCACTGATAGGAACAACGGCAGAGAGTGGGTCCAGGAGATTGCGACTGGGAGGTGCAGACAAGGTTAAACATGAAGAAGATTGGCATAAAGCTAAACACAAGGAGAGCCTAGTTACCACCGCAAGGTAGCTGACGAGTGGAAGACAGCGCTGGCCTAAAGAACCTTCCTGCTGATTAGTCGGGGAAATGCCACAGGTCGGATGCCAGACCTCTGCCCCTGAGGGCGGACACAGGAAGCATGCCAACCCAGAGTGGAAAATCCCCAGACACTTCCATGGACCACGACAAATGCAATGTTTCTGTGTTCATATTTATATTTTTCTGTCAATACAGGCTAAATGTTTGTCAAAGACAGTGAGCCATTTAATTATAAAAAGGCCTCTATTCACTTCATTCAAAGCAGGAAAACATTTTTGGTGATTCATGCTTTGATTTCATTAAACATACATGGGAGATTTTATAATCTGGACAAGTTAGACAGTACTCTCCATCCCCATGATAATGCCAAATTGGGTAAAATCTTTTGCAGGTTCTCTCTAGTCTAAGTCTAGAGACTTAAAGGATCAGTGGCTCAATACCCCGCAAAGGGTGGTTTCTCCTTTATTTTTTTTACAGCTGTTTGAGACTAGACAGAAAAAATTAATGGAATTTATTTATTGTATTATTTATGTTTTTATGATGAAGTAAATTGTATAAATCAGTGAGGGGAAGCGTCATAACCACCATTTGTTACATTCATGAAAAACAATATCAAAGTAGGTGGGTTCATTAATAACAATCACCAGATATGCCTGATTAATAATTTTTACCCCCAAAAAAATCTGACAAATTTGTGTCCTAGCATGGCAAAGTACTAAACAACCTGGCTCACTCATAGTTACCTATGAATAAACTGTAGCAACATCACTATTTCATTCATATGCTTATACTGCCTATCAAAAAGATTGCACTTGTTTTAACTGGAATTATTAGTTACTGGAAAACACTTTCAGAAGTATGATCAAAATTATCTGCACAATGCTTTTGATGCAGAGATGCAATTCTTTGAACTTTAGCATTAGCTGTACCTTCTTTGGAAACATGTGCTGGAAACCATCAGAGAGGGGAGAGGGTGAAAGACAAAACACCCTCAGTCGGTCCTTCTCCCTTTACTCCTGGGGCTGTGCCATTGATCTGCCTGTAAGCAGCGATTCTAGTGGTTTGAGAGAGAACACAAGGGGAGCAGGCACACAGACTAACTGAAGAGCCAAATGAAAATTGAGAGGCAATTTAGAGAGCCAATAGCACAATGGAGTTCTTTATAAAACATTCTGAAGTCTATGCTCTTGTGTGTTAATCAGAGAAAAAAAAGACTATGGAAGAAAGAAAGAATTAGAGGCAAGAGACGGACGTCAATTTGACACATTAGAAACATGGTACTCACCCATGGCATAGAAAGAACCCACTTTCTTTTCTCTCACTGGCTTTTACTATGCTTCTGCCATTTGTTACGACCCGGCCTAGGCCGGTACCGAGCCGTGACATGCAATTAGATATAACTCACGCCATTACCAAGAAAGGCCAGCAACAACGGAAAGTAAAGGCAGCAATTTATTGGCTTCAGAGTAGAGCAGAGCCCAAAATGACAAACAGAAAGAGCCTCCAGTTCCCTATCCTTACCTATCAGAAAAAATAACCAAAGAAAAGACAAACTCTAACCTAACTCCTAACTCAAAACAGGAGAAAACGGGTCTCACTCCTACGGTGCTGCAGTGACAAGTATTTACAGTGACACAAAATTCCACACAAATGAGCTATTTACAAATATTTACACGTTTCACAAAACACCACCGAGCGTCGCTCGGGGTTGGCGCACAGTAGCTGGCTCTTCGTTGGACGCGGCGGACTGAGGATGACAACGGGAACGAAATGGCACCGGGCACGGAATGACAGAACGGGAATGCGACGAGGAAATGGCAAGCGCCCCGATCAGCTGTCAAGCC